>JAHBCN010003902.1:0-69467 GCA_019359885.1 Listronotus oregonensis
CAGAACTTACCAATTAGAAGGTAGGTCGGTTTTACAATAAACGAATAAAAAGTTTGGTTAAGGTTAGTACATGTACTGTACGGCCCTGTCGGATTCGAAGTTTTTTTGATATTGTCCCAGCAAACACCGGAAACCAGACCATAAGTGGTATTTAAATTAGTACAAGAAATGATATTTGGTCACCAAGAAAAATATTCTTGCCTTATAAATAATGTGTCTCATATACTACAAAAAAGGTATATTTAAAGTTAAATTTAGATATAAAACAATTATATCTTACGTTAAGTAAAGCTAACAGAATTAAATTTTGTATTATTCAAAGAGCGGGACTAACTTTTTATCTGGAAGCATTACCCAGTGAACTACTACTGCTCTATTTCGCTAGCATCTATTTCTCTTAAAAAGTCTATCTATTCTCCCTTGGAATACCGGACCCTGGATTAGAAGCTTTTGCGAGATGAACATAAACTGCAGTTTTTTCTCTAACATAAAACAATGTAACTAAAAAGTTTAGGTAAAACTGAAAATTATGTGGAGATAAGTTTAGATAGAAATTGAATTTTAAAGCTTAACTGGTACACAGAGTGTTTCAGCTACAATAAAATATTTTTTTTGCATTTATTTCTTAAAAAAGTTAATTATATTAAATAATAAAATTTTGAAAAGATATATAAAAAAAAGTTCTCTGAGCATACGGCTCTTAATGGATTAAAAAAGTAAATACCTCGTTAGAGGTATACTTTCTGCTAATTGCATTAAAATTACGGGGATCCGAGTGGGGCTAAGACAACTACATGTTTCACCCTTATCATATTTGCTGTAAGCCAAGACACTAAATCAAACTTTTGTAAAATTAAAGTGAGATTTAAACGATTCTGGCGCTATCAGACAACGCTGACTTCTCTTCAGACCTTCGTGATATATTATAGAGCCAATGAGGACCTGAACATCCCTACCAGAATTGCAAATATGTTCTATAGTTTTGTGGCGGATTCATGTTTCAGTTCGTTTTATTTGGGACACTTACCTTACTACTTTTTGAAAAATGGGACCCTCTTGGTCCGGGATCCGGACCCGTTTCCCAAAAAGTAGTAAGGCGAGTATCCCAAATAAAACAAACTGAAACATCCCTACCTGGTGCGGCAGTAATATTTTCAGTCCACACTGGAGTAGGGCTGGATATACGCCGTCTGGTCCTAGTAATTTAAAGGGAAAGAAGCCAGTGATGGCCCATCGCGCTTTGTCTTCATCAAGGACAAGACCTTATACAGTAGTGTCAAGATGGAAATATTTTCGTTGTAGATAAAGGTTATAGAGATACAACTGAATTTATAAAGAATTTGAGATAAAATTGCGAAATGCCACCGTATCTTCATAGAAATCAAAAACAATTTACGACACATAAAGGTAACTTGGCCAGAAAAATAACCAAAACAAGAAGGATGATGGAATCTAAAATGGGCACTTAAAATCAATTTTTTACTTTCTTAAAAAAACTGTGTCTATAAAACAATATGATTATTTATGTGATTATTTTAAAATAGTCTTAAGTCTTATTAATTTTTTTGTACACCAATTGTTTCGCAAGATGGGCCATAGAGACTGAGGAAGCAATGGCTAATAATATTAATGTCCACGTTAATATAATTTACAACAAAGATTTGAACAATAAAACTCACTTAATCCTTTTATTGGTAGTGAGTGAGCAAACTAAGATGAAATCAATTTTAATTTTTCACGCTTAATTTTGCTATATGTCAAATAAAAATATTTTAGGACATATACAGTAAAACTAGCTTCAGGATATATATTTAAGATACAGCCTCTAGACAAATAATTAATCATTTTTTATTTTAATCTCGGCCGTAAAAAGAAAACCTACAAGATTCAATAACAGGAACATACTGTACATGTAAAACATGGGCAGGGGTGTAAGGAACATGTGCCCACGTATCTAGTGCCTGGTATCTTGGTTATGCAAGATTTAAAAACAATGTACATTATTCGCCTAGAGATTTATTAAATGTTATTTCTGATGCCGCAACTAGAAATTCGCATGCTTAGGTTAATGGGTCAGTAATTAAAGTGAAAACTCTGTATATGCTATTGTAAAAATATTAGGTTAGGAGTGTAATATTAAACCTTTACACTTAAAAGTAATGAAGTTTTTTTCTCACCTAAAAATACTTTTAAAATAGGTATAAGTTAATTTTTCTGTATTGTATTTATGGTACTCTGCATAATCTGTAGTTAAAAAAATATTTAAAGTATCTACTGATAGACAGTTATTTTGGCTTAATTTGTTATTTTCTAATTGTAATATTCCATATTACTTGTTAAGGGTACCTATTATTAATTGTCATATGGCGATAAACAGTTGGTTTTGTAGTTTTTTTTTCCTTATAGCACTTTATATGTTAAATAAGTAATATTATTACCGGAAATTTTATAAAAGCCAATTTTTTACAAGAAAATTTTATAAGCAAATTTATTACAAGTAAATTTGTTATTTATATTTATAACGCCCCACGTTGGGCGCCAATTTATTACGGAAAAATTTTATAACGCCCCACTTGGGCAACAAAAAATTACCAGATAAATTATTTAAGACAAAATAATTATCAAATAATTATCTGATGAAAGGGCTCGGCTAGCTCAGAAAAAAATAATTTAACTTATACATTGGCTAAAGAATATGGTTGCAATAATAAATACTTACAGTCGCACGAGGCTCTACATAAAGGCGAGTGCATTCTTGATGGGGGGTATTGTCAATAAAAGTCAAAATATAAATATACTAGTTTATGGTTTATTACAAAAAAATAATAAAATAATTGTAACAAATTCCTACCAAATTGGTGGATGCGCCTTTGAATTAATATATATCCCCCAATAATAAGACATTTTAAATTACTAAAAAATATATGACAATGTTAAACCAAATTTAGTTTAAGTTTGTATACAGATTTACAGTTACTAAACCAAAAGCTGGACAATTAATAAACTGTCAACAATATAACCCTATATATAACAAAGTCACCTTCTAGTATATTACCCACATATACGTAAGGCCATAAGTTGCATTTAAAACTTTTTCATAGGCACTTACAAATTTAAAAAAAATAGAGCAAAATATCTGAGAGCACTAAGGATTAAACAAAAAAATATATCCGGTCAAGGGTTAAACAAAAACCAATGTCTATAAATCTATCTAATTAATCAATTATCAAATTGAATATTTATAATTAAACCGTATAAGATTATTACCAAATGATTAGCAATAAATCTTATACCTCCTACCACAGATTGATACACAACACTCGTACTCATGATTACAACTCACAAGTATCAACTGTTCCCACCAATCTGATCCCTACTACAACAGTCTTATAAGTAAGGCCATAAGTTGCATTGAAAACTTTTTCATAGGCACTTACAAAATTACAAAAAAATAAATAAAATAAAGCAGAATTACGTTATGGACGTTACAGCAAAATATGTGAGAGCACTAAGGCTTGAACAAAAAATATATCCGGTCAAGGGTTAAACAAAAACCAATATCAGTAAATCTATCTAATTAATCTTCAATGATCAAATTCGATATTTATATTAAAACTGTATAAGATTATTACCAAATGGTTAGCAATAAATCTTATACCTCCTACCGCAGATTGATATACAACACTCGTACTCATGTATATGATTACAACTCACAAGTACCAACTGTTCCTACCAATCTGATCCCTAATACAACGGTGCTAAAAGTAAGTGACTACATACCCCTAAGGTATACCATAATACTAAATGTTCTTTCGATAACCTTTAAAGCTTTAAAAGTGCACATGTTTATACTTATGTCCAAATTCCAGTCTTAGATTTTAGTGAAGGTAACGAGAAAATAAAGTGTTAATGACTGTTAACTCAGACAGAGAAGGTATTAAGTAACATCAAGCTATTCAAAGGATTAGCAGGTGTTTTTAATAAAAATTTCAGTTCAAATCTAAGGCTAGACTATCGACACGACGTTCTCTTAAGTCAATAGAGTATCATTAATATACAAAAATTTTCTTAATCTTAAGACTTAGCTGTGAAATTCCTGTTATTATGGAAGCAAGTGGTTGTGCCTTAGAAACGGTAGTCTAGCTGTCAGTCATCAGCATCTAATGTCGGCAACTTGGGTTTGTCACTTGAATTTCCAATATAAGGAATGGGATTAAATCCATTAACTCGAACTGGAACTAGGCACAAGCAGCATGGGCCGGAACACAAAATCAAGTCGAAGAAATAAAACAGAAAAAGAAAAGAAATGAACAGAAAGAAAGAACCCTAAAAAAACAACTCGTCTAAGCTTTATGTACGGTTACGAATAATACTTTAAGAAACACAGAAATTACATCCCTTACATAAATTACCCAATTAGCATAAAAAATTCTAGACAAAGTTCTTCCCTAAAAAAAAAAAACAATCCATTTAAAGAAAACCCCATACATAAACTACGCAATTATCATAACCCCAAAATCGAATACAATACGTTTTCAAAGTTAGATCAAAAATTCAAAGTAGCAATGTGAAATAGAAAAATTCTTACCTTTTTCCACAAACTTAACGAGCCACTATCGCCCCTTATAAGATATTAACGAAGAAAAAGGGTTCCATACAAGTTTCCACGTGGTATAATCCTTCTCTAAAAAGACATAAAGTTTCCAAAAATATAAGGATAACGTGACATTTCACTCCGAAACAACGTACTACAATTAGCACAAACAAACGGGAAATTTACTTAGGCATTTGTTCAACAATCCCCAAGACAAGGGTTGAAAATTAACTTTTAGAACATTGCCTTCACGTGGGCTGTCTCTTTGGTGGTCAGCAGGAGAGAGAGAGAGCTTCCCCAAGCTATTTCACACCAGCCGCGTTTTCTGTCCAGATTGACCTTGGCGGTACCAACCCCCTTCTTGATACAATTCTACCAACTCACACACGACCCATTAGCTGGTTCGTTGCCATAGACTGGCAAAAATAAACAGTTGTTTGTTGCTAACATCTGATCTATTTCAAACGTCAAAACATTAACCTCCAAAAATAATAAACAAAACTGTGCAAAAGCATAAAAATTTAGCTCAATAAAAAAATAAATTCACGTTAATCTAGGTAAACACAAAAGGCGATCAATAACAGGTCATTAACTTCTGGGAGAAAATAAAATCAATTAAACCTTCAAAAATGTAAACAAAAGTGAAAACAATTTAAACTATCCCTTGCGCTCCAGACAACAGACAGTTTTAAGCAAAAGAAAAACAAAATGATGGGCTACAACTGCTCCCCTTATTTTAAGGTATTTACATACAAAGGTATTTATACATAAAATAATGCATATATACAAATAATATTGTTACGTTGAATTTTGCAACGTAACAATATATACAATTAATATAAAAAATTCAGTATAATTTATCATTTAAATACAGTTAATACTTAGCAAACAACTATTTTTTAAATTAGCAAGACACAAATTATACCTAGCTCTAGCGGCTCACCCTGTAAGTTTAGAGTTTTTTGTGCGATATTAAAACTTGCTTTTTTTGAGATCTCTAATAACAAATTAAAATTTGGTTTAATTTCACCGGTCGCCAAAAACCCATTCATCAATAATAAGCTAATTAAGCTTGGTCGTTTGAATTAGTAGTGCGCTGACGCAAGAATCCGAAAACCTTGATACAAATGTACCACTTCTCGAATTAGGCATTGTTTCTTTTTTCCTCGTTGGTAATAAACAAAAGAAGCGGATCTTCTTTAATATCACAAAATTTTAAAAAAGAAATACTTTCAAAGCAATCCTAAATCCCCATTAAATATTGCCTATTGCATGTACAACATGGAAACATAGAAATACCACAAACTTAGTAATGGGGTTAAAAAACCACACTGAAACATCAGAGATCCCACTAAATAATTTTAGAGAAAAAAAGGCGTTAATTACCTTAACTAAAAAAGAATAAGTTTAAGTTCCTGATATAAATGCTACAATAAAAATATAACAACATTAACAATATTTTACTATAAGTATCGCTAAAAGCAATAAATAATAAACAAGTTAAGAAGTAAAAAGTCTTTTGTACTTTCTCCTATTTTTTACTACTACTTTACTTAGCCAGCAGACATTTATTTTCTATTAAGACAAAAAATACAGGCCTAGAGATTACACGCTTTTGCAGGATAAACATTAACTATATAGTTTTTTTCTCTTGTATTAAGCATTATAAGTAAAACGTTAGTTTTGGTTAGTAGCTAATTGTAAGTATAAATATAAATTATTTTTAATAAGCCTACTTTAAAACTTTATTTATATACGAGGTATTTTAGCTTATTAAAACAGTGTAAAAGTATTTATATTTATTTACAATTTGTTTTTAATAAAAAAAAGTTGGTACATCCGTTTACCATAATTTAAAAAATGGTTTGAATTCTAGCAATCCCGGCAGGACCGCTTCGGTCCAGGACCGAAGGCATAGACGTGTATATGCACGGATTTAACTCATTTTATCGAACTTGCATAGCATCTTAAATTAAACCAAAAACGTTTAAAAACATTTACTATCCATTATTGTGTCGGTAATCGGTCATCGTTTTTACAAAATAAAAAAATCAAAAAATATCCACCATATTTAAATAAACGTGTTCATTTGGATTTTGCGTTAAAATTAGGGAGATTTTTAAAACTTCTTTTATTTAGCAAGTAAACCAAACAATATGCTTTTATAAATGAATCCGCCATAACAACATAAAATATATTTTCTAAACTATATTTTTATTTTTTTTTTAATAAATCATTACCCTAAACCCACCCTAATTTTAAGCACGTACTTTTCCCAAGTATAATATTTGGTTGAAGTATCATTTAAAAATTTTATTTGTCATTTTTGTTTCCTTCACTTGGTTAACACATTTTAACTTAATTTTTAAACATGAAAAAAGTAGCAACACTGGCAACGTTCACCTTATATTTTTTTTAATGTTATTTACATTAGGTAAGTATATTTTAATTGCAGTCTATTTAGGGGTGGTTTGTTTATTAACATCAAAAGCACATTAATTTAAAATATAAAAAACTAATTAAAAAAATATATTTGTCAGTAGTTAGGCAAAATTTTCCTTGCGGTGTTATTTTCTAATTATTATTTTAAAACAAAAAAATCAATCATCATAAAAACAGAAGACAAAACACCTAGTATATTTTGAATATTAATCGAGGCTATTAAAAAAATATTAGTAAAAACTTAAAATATTTTTTTTTTATTATATAACATTTTTTTTCTTTATTTATGCACGTTTTCTTATATATTTTTTTTCTTTTGGCACCATGTTTATTCTCCTTAAAATAACCCATTATTTAAAATAGGTTTTCTTTTGGCATCCTTTATTTTAAAGTATTATATATATATATATATATATATATATATATATATATATATATATATATATATATATATATATATATATATATATATATATATATATATATATATATATATATATATATATATATATATATATATATATATATATATATATATATATATATATATATATATATATATATATATATATATATATATATATATATATATATATATATATATATATATATATATATATATATATATATATATATATATATATATTATATATATATATATATATATATATATATATATATATATATATATATATATATATATATATATATATATATATATATATATATATATATATATATATATATATATATATATATATATATATATATATATATATATATATATATATATATATATATATATATATATATATATATATATATATATATATATATTATATATATATATATATATATATATATATATATATATATATATATATATATATATATATATATATATATATATATATATATATATATATATATATATATATATATATATATATATATATATATATATATATATATATATATATATATATATATATATATATATATATATATATATATATATATATATATATATATATATATATATATATATATATATATATATATATATATATATATATATATATATATATATATATATATATATATATATATATATATATATATATATATATATATATATATATATATATATATATATATATATATATATATATATATATATATATATTATATATATATATATATATATATATATATATATATATATATATATATATATTATTATATATATATATATTATATATATATATATATATATATATATATATATATATATATATATATATATATATATATATACTTTTATCAAAATAAATATATATATATATATATATATATATATATATATATATATATATATATATATATATATATATATATATATATATATATATATATATATATATATATATATATATATATATATATATATATATATATATATATATATATATATATATATATATATATATATATATATATATATATATATATATATATATATATATATATATATATATATATATATATATATATATATATATATATATATATATATATATATATATATATATATATATATATATATATATATATATATATATATATATATATATATATATATATATATATATATATATATATATATATATATATATATATAATATTAATAATTTAACAAGACTAAATTGGTCTTGGTATTTTGATTAAATATTATTTTTTCAACAGGAAAAAAGGTACAATTTTATTGCATATTCCTAAATCATAGTACTGTAAATGTTTTAAAAAAATTAAGAAATTTTTTAGACCATCAAAACAATGTCTCAGTAAAAGCTTGCTTTCTTAATGGCATAAGTTCTTAAATTACGAAGAAAAAAGCTCGGAGTAGCGCTACTTTAAGGGTAGATGGTCCAATTTATTATTTCAGGCACACTCAATACGTTTTTAACACCTTTCTTAACTAAAGTTTTGCCAACAGTAATACGTTTTTTTTTTTGTTTAGTTATGATCTGGGTCGCATTTTTGTTAGTTAACTTTTGAACTTTACTAAAAATAAAACAAACACAAACTAAGGCCGTAAACGAAAATAAAATGGGCAAATTTTTTTTTTTATTACATTTATAAACAAAAAATTAAAGGTTTTATTTTTAAAAAGATATTTTATCCTTATATAAATATAAAATTTAAAGTGGCAAAAAAAAGTATAAAGGTAAATAAGAAAAAAAAACCCAACTTTCTATAAAATAGTACCCACATCAAATTTGACGTGTGCGCTATCACTGTTACTAGGAATGTCTTATGTATGTTTTTAAAGCAACTTAATTTACTTATGTTATAAAGTTTCGGTTAGTTCTGCTTATTTATGGTTAGTTCTGATTAGTTAGTGTGCTTGAAACGTCCACCCATTAATTAAATTTTGTTTTTTTAGTGAATTTTATTAAAAAGTTTAAAATTAATTAACTTTTTATCCGATGTTTTTATATATTAGGCTAGGAAATTGTACCTAAATCCACAATTCTAATTTAATGTTACTAAATAATTTAATAAACGATAATTATAGGTTTTGTTTAACTTGTCAGTTAATATTAGTTTACTGCTATTTTTTATCTATTACAAAGGGTAATATACACTTTTGTAACCTAAACAAACTAATTTTTAGATACGTATGTAGGAATTGGATTGTTTTATAATAAAGAAGCTTTTTTGTTCTTGGGTTGTACCACCCCAGATGTTAACTAAAAAGGTCTTTAAGTCCTCATAGAAGTTTTTAGTTCTAGATACGTTTTTCTCCTTTATTATTTTTTTCTTGCGTTATCTTTGACAGTACCAAGATGAAAGAAATGATGGCACACCCAGGGCTAAACCATTTTAAAAGCTGCAATATACGAATTCCAGTCCAATCTTGGTCAGATACCGTAAATTAAACTTCTAATTATAAACCTATGTCTGTTTGCTTGATAGTTTGAAAATTATTTGAAAAATTGATTAATTTCCAACGTTTAAAGTGTTTGCAAAAATACAGAACTATACATGACAGACAGTACGGATTTCGTCACAAAACATCTCGTTTTTTTTTTGTTTCCCATAGCTATAAGAAATGACAAAGTTTCTTGGTAAATTCCAAATTGTTGCTTTTAACATATCTAAGGCTTTGCATCAAGTCTAGTATAAGTCTCTCCCTAACAAACTTCTTTATATGGTCTATCTTCTAAGCATTGTGCTTGAATCT
The DNA here is from genome assembly GCA_019359885.1 of Listronotus oregonensis. Lineage (NCBI taxonomy): Eukaryota > Metazoa > Arthropoda > Insecta > Coleoptera > Curculionidae > Listronotus > Listronotus oregonensis. The sequence continues at coordinate 10,284 of JAHBCN010003902.1, forward strand.
TCGTTTTTTTTTCTAACGTATAGCTCTGTAGGTAGTCACTCTTCTGACTTTTATCAAATTAGTGTTGGGATTCCCCTTGAACTCCGTATTATCACAAGCATTATTTTTTTTACAATAATGAACCTTTATATCGCTTTATAATGCACATGTATTAAGTCGTTTAAATTCTGCACAGTTATTTGAAATCGTTTGTATGACATATACAAAACTTGTCTTGAATCTGTTCCAAACAAATTTATAAAATGCTTAGCCCATAAGAACCGGATTATGTATGATGATTACTTGAAATTGTAAACCAAGTATGGCCTGGAACATCAAAGGTCCATAATCAACGCACTCACTTTACAAAATAAATAATAATAAAATCAATTCTCCGAAGTTGTTGTCACTAATAATCCCCAAAGTGTCTCTAAGATATCTTAGGCATAGGAACATATTTACGCTGCCATCTTCCTGGACAAAATACTCCTCAAACTCAGTAATTTTCTGAATGTTCAGAAGTTACAATCCCTTTGTGTGATAATCTATACACTTTATATGATTTTCTAGTAACGTTTAAAAAAACTTGACAGAAACTTTTTATTAACACCATCTATGTTTAAATTTATTTCATTTTTACTGCTGAAAACCGTTTATGTACCTTTTAGTATCTCTTCTTTTCATGTAGTTTAAATGTTTATCTAATGTGGCTTTATGTAGACTGCCACAAGTGGTTACTGTTTTGAGACATCAGTTCTGTTTACAACCCAAAAAAATAATTTAATAATTAGTACCTTTTTGTCTATTATTTACTATCCAAAGCCAGTTTCTAAGCCTAACTAGGCTAAATTTTAAACTATTTAAACTAATATTTGGCAGAAACACCAAAAATTCCTTTTAGTGTAATGCTTTAAAGTCTACCAATATTTGTTATTTACTTATGACCGACCAAGTTGTGTTAAACAGGGGACATTAAATTTTGTAGGCTTTACTTTTAGAAATAACCATAATGAATTTTGTAACGTAAGCCTTAAAAAGCTCAGATACCTATTTTGCATTAAAAATTATTTATCTCATTTTAATCTTCATGCTCGGCATGTATCCTAAATGGAATCTGCTTGGATAACTGTATCCATAATGTTAAAAAGCCGACGCCTTAATAATGGTTCTACCTATAGAAGAATACTTTCTTCTCGTATTACCCACAAGCTTCAGGAGACCTGGCTCTTAAATTTTCACAGCTCCTTTTTCAAAATATTAGTCATATAATTTCTATTCTAGCAGATCCTATTTGAGCAACACAAAGATTTACACATATGCATTTCTTGACAATTAGTTTGGATATCTCTACAAGTTTCTAGCTGTGAAGGGTATAAGTTAAGCATTTATTGGGTATTTTTTAACATTACGGGTACATCGGTGGTCATTTTGATAAAATTTTGCACGTACATTGTGGGCCAACATTTAGGTCCGAAAATGACGCCAGCGTCGTTATTGTTTTCCTGACACTCTTTTACTTTTTTCCACTTATCTTTTTACAGTACGTTTATTTAGGAAAACATGGTTATTTCCAACAAAATTTTCAATGGGTATAAATACCAATTGAAAATCATATAAACTATGTATCTTAAAATTCGTTTAAAATCAGTTTTCTTTATTTTTTTTTTATAAAAGGACACCGTACCATTTACATTAAAATCTTGTCTACGGTGAAATGTTGTAAAAATCTAGAATTAGATATATTAAATCATGCTGAACAAGAAATATCCTTTGTTCTAAGGCTCGTAATGCTCATTAAAAAAGTTATAAGCTCTTGAATCCAAACGAATCAATCAATCAATTAATCGTAAATGCAAACATCACGCTAGATGTTAATTTTTTCAAGGTGCACATGGTCCGTGGGCAGAAGTATATGTATGGGTACCAAAAGATAATGCTGTTCTGATAATTATTTTTTAGTTACATTGTAAACAACAAATAATGTCGAATTGAACCCGTTTAGATAACTAAAATGCGCTGAGAAGTCACGACAACTTAGAAGTCACGACAACTTTCAATAAGAAACAAACTAAAATCAGTAAAGGGTACTTAAATATTCAACAGAAATTAGATATATTATGGTTAACAATTTTTATACTCACACATACATTCATAGCCTATGGGTACAAAGCCCCTCTAGAATTTCTTCTGTTCTGGTAAAAGTTATCTCGGTTGGCTTTAAGAGCTTATTTTCTTTTTTAACGTGCATAACGGGCCTTAGACCAAATATGACATTTCTTGTTCAGCATGATTTCTTCTATCTAATCCTAGATTTTCACCAACATTCCACCATTGACAAGATTTTAATGTAATTGGTGCAGGATCCTTTAAGACAATTTTTTAACACAAAGGTCGGTAATTCACGTGAAACTTCCAAGTTAATATTTAATTTTACTTACCCAAACTACCCTAGTGTAAATTTTAAACAATTTAATAAAATTTTAGTAAAACTACAACATAAAAAAAATATTTATTAGAAATCCCAGGTAATTTTTCGACCTGGCGAATTTTCAAGTTAAAAGACAAAAAAGGGGAAAATAAATTTTAAAGATATTCTAGGACATCTAGTACACATGCTTTTTATTAATTTTGTATTTACGCCTATCAGGCAATTTAGTTAAAATAAAATGGTATAAACCGTGTTTTCTTAAAATAATGTTGTAGGGAGAAAAAACTAAAAGAGCCCCAGGGAAAAAAACTCACAGCGTCGCGACCGCCAAACAATAAATACCTTGGCGTTATTTTTGGTCGTTTTAACATTGTTGACTTTTGATCGCACATTGCCATGGATATTGTTTATGTTGTTGATCGATAGCGATTGTTTCTCGCCTGCTTTCACTTTAGTATGAATCCTTCTTTTGTCACGCACATAAAAAGTTGCTGAAAATTATTACATTCCTAGTTTTAATAATTGAAAATGGCGACGAGTAAAACAGTAATTCGAGATTGTTTACTGTATGAGTACAAAAGCTGCAGCGGCGGCGCGAAAAATATGTACCCCCTTGGAAGATGATGCCGTTAGTGATCGAACAGCACAGAAGTGGTCTAATTTTTCTTCGGAAGACCTCGGTTTGAGCGATGAACCGCGCTCAGGGAGACCAAAAATCATGAACAACAAGGATCTTCGACAGGTGGTGGACGCAAATTCCAGAACAACGTACCAAGAACTTGCAGAAATGTTCAATGTGAGTCCTAAAACTATTCGGTTGCATCTTTATCAGCTAGGAAAGACGTGCAAGTTAAGCAAATGGGTCCCACATGAATTAACAAATGATAACAAATTAAGTCGTCTTACAATTGTTTAGCAAACATTTCACGCAACGCTAATATACCATTTCTTAATCGGTTATTATCGAGCAACAAAAAATGGATCTTGTATTCGAATTCTAATCGTTCGTATCATTGGTTGTCGCCTACTTATTCGGTACCACACACGCTCAAGGCTTCCTTGCACCTAAACAAGGTTTTGTTGTCTGTTTGGTGCACAGCAACTGGAATAGTCCATTATGAGTTTTTGGAAACGGGTCAAACCATCACTGCTATCTTGTATTGTAAGCAGCTTCAAGGAGCACAAGCAGCACTAATCCAGAAACAGCCTTTTTGATCATTTGGAAAGTGATGTTCTTGCAGGATAACTCCAAGCCTCACACCGCAAGAGTGACCCGAGAAAAAAAATTCTGAATTCGGCTAGGAAACGTTACCGCACCCGCCATATTCTCCCGACATTTCGCCAAGTGATTATCACCATTGTTTGTCTTTTGACAACTGTATAAGGCACCGACAGTTTACAACTCGGGATGGTGTAATAAATGCAGACCGCCAATTTTTTGACTCCAAATCCAGGGAGTTCTACAATACCGGCATACAAAAATTGGTTCCACGTTGGCAAAAGGTCATTAAGTGTGATGGTAATTAATTTAACAAATAAATAGTGTCTTATTGTTTCTCAATAAAAATTTATATTTTTCTACCAAAAACCGCACGAACTTATTTGGTTACCTGATACCAGTATTGTTCACATTGGTTTTTTCGCTTTTGTTGATTGTCCCAAAATAAAAAAGATAGGAACATTGCCATCTCCAGCGATTATGACAATGCAGAAAATAAATTCTTTAAAAAAATATATTTTTACTTTTATTAAATTAGTTTTAAATTTATTTAACATATTAAAGTAGTTAAGTAACAATAAAATTAATATTTTAGATACTGTATGGTTATCAATTATGTCATTATTTTCACTTTTCATTTTGTTTAAAATGTTGGATAATGTGCAAGTTTAAATGCAAGTGAATCTATGGGTTTTTACTTAAGCTCCTGATATGCAGCCTTATTTAGCGCCACGTGCTTATTTAACTGGATGCCAGAAAATGTAGGTTTTGAGATTAGATATTTTACAGGATAACCATAAATTGAAAGGGATTTTTGGCATATAAAATAGTTAAGGGCAAAGTTTTAAATAAAAGTCCAAACAACTATTAGATAATCTTGAAAAATCTTATCAATAAAAAAGAATATTGTAGATTGAAAAACTTTTATGTAAGTTTAGTAAAATCGTGACATCTTACATCATTAGTGCAGTGTCCTAAAAAATATTTTTGGTAAAAAATATATTAAGTTAATTCTAGATATAAAATCTTAAATAATTTAAAGCTTTTATTTAAAAAGTACCTTTTACAAAAAATCTAATAATTTCAACCGAAAGTAATTATTGATATCTTTATATTCATACATGCAGTATTTACTTAAAATCCTTAAAATTAATCTTTTTCGGATATATATATGTATATATATATATATATATATATATATATATATATATATATATATATATATATATATATATATATATATATATATATATATATATATATATATATATATATATATATATATATATATATATATATATATATATATATATATATATATATATATATATATATATATATATATATATATATATATATATATATATATATACAAACTAGTAAATTTATTGGGGATGCAGGATTGGGGATGCAGGAAATAAAAGAATACACTTTTAAGTTTTTTTCGAGCTTTCGGAAATATTTATTTCCATCATTAGGGTTACTAAAAACAATATCATCTGTTAATTATCTACAGGTAAGGTTTTATAATGATACTACCTACAACTTAGTTGAGGTTGAACATTCTGGTGGTGTTTAAATACAAAATTAACAAATAAGATATAAAAAATAATTTTCCCAGTAGATAAATTAAAGGAAGGTCAATTTAAAACACAGTTAAAACTACAAAAAACTTATTATATGGTTAGACAAACAACAGATTTAAAATAACATTTTTAAAGTAGGCCATTAGGTCATGCTGTCAGTGACCCGACAGGTGAAACTTGACAGCTAAAAATTAGAATCTAAGATAAGGAGTAGTAATCGAAGATATGGCTAACCGGAACTTTATTAAAATGATAGTTTTGATAACTTTCTAGAGTCAAGTCCTATACAGTGCCTATCAGCGTACTAGGTACATAGAGGGAGCTTAGACAGATTTACTGGCGTCCTTTTCGAGTTGAATTTGCACGCTCGAAGCAACCCGAGCTCGTATGGACGATAGTCAATTCGACACTCTCGCACCTATGTCCCTAGTAGGTTGAAGGGCATTGTATATGTATATACTAAAGTACATTATATGATTCAGGAAATCGGCCTGAAATTATGTGAAGAATCTGAAAATGTAATAATAAATAGGGTATTCCATTTAAAATAAGCAAGCTAAAACCATATACTTTTAAATTTTCAAAATATTCTTATGTATAGTTTTTCATATATGGAGCAAAACTATTACGTGGCTGCATTCTAGTTAGCAAGAACGGAAACGAATGAACCTTGTTGCAGAAACATATCTTGCAACCTAAAGGCTATTTTCTAGAGCCACTAGCACGCAAATATTTCTATAAACTTTTTTAAAACAATAAACATTTAAATTTAAACAGTTAATTTTCCTTTTATTCGAGGCAACACCGTCTTAATAAATTCAAATAATTCCTAAAAATGTATTTTATAATTTAAAACAAACAAAACAAGTGGCGTTAAGCGCCAGAGGAGCTAACGGCATGGCGGCACGAAACAAACTTAAGGTGACGCGGCGCTACACCGATCAGAAATCAAGATTCTCGGCTTTAGGTTCAAGCAGTCACTACGTCACTACCAGCAGCTCCGCTGGCGCAAAGAAACAACCAATGAAATGGGTCGTGCGACAGGTTTCGGAGGTGGCAAGGCGCGACGAATTTTCGACAGTACAGCTGTGTGTTTAACGAAGTTAATCATGACTGGAAAGTTCTGTAATTTTATTACGAACGTAAAATTTTCGGAAAATTTACTAAAATGTTTTTATCTAAGTACGTTGGAATGTCAGTTTTCGTGATGGCATAGACTACTCTCTTCGTGGTAGCGCAAGAAATTTAGCACATCTTTCTGTAAATAAATAAAATTGTAAGGTCTCGTACAAAAGTGTACATTTCTTGGCAAAATAAAGCTATCCAAATATTTCTCTGTGTCGAATATCATTTGGCATATCTACGTAAAGTAAAAGGTTAAGCAAGGTGTGCTTAAGGTAATTGTAAGAGACTGTACCCATGATACTATTACTCGAGAAGATAAACCCACGCGCATGAGATAAGCCTATCTCTCTCGCACGCCTGACGTCACTCGATGCCAATTTCCCCAGAAACGGCGAGTTTTAATATGGCATTCCGATTTCTGTTTAGATGTTAGATGGATTAAGCGCATGATTTATTTATTTTTTAAACGTCATAAGTAATGCCAAAATACAATAAACGTTAAAAAAGGCTTTAAAACACTGCTTTCCCAACCGACAAGCAGAATTGTTGTCATCGAGTGACGTCATGCGCAACGTCGTACGAAATTAAATCGCCAAGTGGTTTTATCTTCTAGTAATAGTATCATGGACTGTACCAGGACAGGAGTTAGCGGCAGTGGTGATTAGAGTATAGAACTGTGGGAGATTAGCTGCAAGAAAAAGGTAATAGCGAAACCTATTAATAAAATAGTTCGTCACTAATTAATACCGAGTGTCCCCAAAACTGTAAATAATTTCTAACTTTGACTTTAAACCATCGAACTTTTATAGTGATAAAAAATAATATCAAATGTAGTAACGTCAATTGACTTACACATCATACACTCCGAAATGCGTTTCGGTTTTTCAGTGAAATTTAAATATTTTTCTTGCTAATTTAAAGTTAATTTTTCGTCAATTTTTTTAAGTAGATTTCGTAGTTTTTTTTTTCTAACATTATACTAAGTTAGACGTTGATAAATTTGTGAACAGCTAATATTGTAATTGGATAATAAGTTACGTTTAATGTTTCTAACCTGTTGACACATGAATTAAGGCCGTTAGTGCCTGGTGAAAGAGTAATTTCAAACCTTACTTATTTCTGAAATATTGTTAAAAATAAACAAAAATTTAAATTTAGGGGATATTAAAACAGTAACAATGTCTCGAATTTGAAGACCCCCCCATTTTAGCAGTCAGTGTGCTTTTTAAACACGAATTTGATTTTATTTGGGAGCTGAAGATATTTTCAAAAAGACTTCAAGTAATATTATCAGATTCAAAAAGATGTATATTTCCAGCAAAACAAGCATCTAATAAAATAGTACGAGGGAGGTATTTTAAAAGATTGTTTAAATAAAAAGTAGGCTATGTGAGAATCTAGCAATTTTAATGTGTTGCCTGAATTTTTCAGGTTTTCTTGATAATAAATAAGTCAAGTAACATAATTGTATCAAAAGTTCCAGACAATTCGCATTTATAAAAAATAAATTTTACACTAAAATCTTTGCAAGAAGAGATTAACTTTTTAAAGTTATTTAAAACTTTATCTGAATTGCCTTCTAAAATTCCATTGTGTAAATATCGGAGATTTATTTTCGTGTCTAATAAAAAAATAATCGGTTAAAAGGCCAAACAAAAAAGTGATGGTCTTTATTATTTTTATTGTATTTTTATCAGCCACAATAAATTATAGCCATCGCCTCATTGCGTGGGACACAACTGCCGCACCACATTTTGTACCAACATCAAGTCGGTTTAATCTAAAGAGATTTCCCAATTTTTTGTATGGTTTTAAGCAAGATATTTTCGCTACTAGACGTCGAAAGCCACCCGCAGAAATTGGGCGAATACCTTCACTTTTTTTATTAAATGCACAAAGATTTGCAGCCTAAAAAATAGGGGCAACCGTTTTTGAAAGCAAACCCTAAAAAAGATGTAAGAATATTTAACTTAAAAAAGAAGTTTAAAGAAAAAAAATATCGCCTAATAAATTCTTTAGGTAACACGGCCTCAGCGAATCTATAGATCCAGAAGATTCAGGGTTAAAGGCAAAAATTTCGTTTTTAAATTCTTTTTCTGAAACTTTAAGATTAAAATTATTTAAATTAGAATTCAAAATTGTTTGATATTATTTTTTATCGAATGGATGTTTTTCCTGCAATTTCATAAAAGTCCCTTTGTCTTTACGGGCTATGGTGTCATCGGAAGTACGTATTTTTTTAGCATTCTTTATATATCCTTTCGCCTCTTTACATTGAATATTTTAACTAATCTAGAATTAAATTCTATTGCGAATTTTATAATGTTAAAACCTTCTTTAGACTGATTGTAAGCGGGTAATTTTTAATTTAAACGTATATAACTATAGATTAAATGAAGACAAAAATATCTCCACTAATAGTGTACACTATTTTACACTTTTTTACGTAAGGTGTATCTTAGATCTAGGTGTGTAGGAAAAGTGTAAAGTAGGTAGTGTAAAATATTTTTGAATAACAGAGAGACCTATTATTAAACAATTTTCGTCCAACCGGCGTTTTTTAACAGACTTTGTCCGTTATTCCCTGTTCAAATGCATTTTTTACCTATTTTATTGGAGTTTACAAAATAGTAATAGACAATTTATTGCAAATTTGAGTTTCAATTTATATATAATAATTGATTTAAGAAATACTTTTTTTTAATGAGAAAAAGTTATTTTGGTTTAAAGTTACGTATAATGCATGCAGTTAGCAAGTTTTAGTACTTCTAAACCAAAAACATTTAATTGGATAGACCCAGCCGTTCATTCATAAAATCCCTCGCCGAGCAATCAAACATTAAGCTTAAAAATGCCATGCGTTGAATAAAGACAGACGATGTTACTTGGAGTACATGGCAACAGCGTAACGGCCGATCTCTCCGCTTTGACCTTCAGTCGATTTTTCATCACCAGGGGCGCGCGCGAAAGTATTTATATATTTTAAGTTTTAGTTAAATTCTAGAATTAAAATTTTGGAAGGAAGTTATTTAGGAATATGCAAAATATCTGTTTACATTAATCAATTGGTAATTTATTTAAAAAAATATGATAAACCTATAGTTTAAGGTTAATTTAAGTTTTAGTAAAAGGCTATCAAACAAAACCATAAAACGTGATAATTTTGATTAGAGTTTAAAACAAGTGTAACATTGCTAAAGGAATACATAAAAACAAATTATAAAATTATGTCAATTGCTTTAATCAAAAGAGTTTTTAACATTAAACTTATTCATTTTTAAACAAAACAAGTTTAGTATGTATACTTCTACTTCTATTTTTTTTAAGTAAATCGGTTTTTTTTGCAGTTTCATGATGGATTCTAATTTTGAAATAATTTTTTAGCATTAACTTTATTAAATGAATGGAGTGATTTTCAAATATATCACAATCAAATAGGTGATCACCGAAATAGTTAAATATGGATCCATCTAATGATCTAAGGGTATTGGTTATTAAAATATCATTAAGATTTTTCGCTTTGACATTAAAAATACCTTCAGTTGAATGGAAAAATCTGAAAAATTTTTCACCTGCTTTACATACCTCTATTACTAGTTTGCTTGCTTTTAAAAGTTTGCCATAGGTTTTTTTAATTTGAAGTAAGGAATTAATTTCCTCATCTTCCAATAAATTAAGACACTTTGAACAGGTGATACATTTTTTCAGACCTTTCACCACAAATCCAGCAATATAACCTACAATATCTTTGACATAAAATGTTAAGTCCCACGCATTCGATGTCAAATAATGGTTGTCCTCCATATTCGTCCTAATTTCTTCCATATAGGACGTAAACTCCTCAACCTCTTCTAAATTTTCGCCACTATCTGTTTTTGTGATCCTAGAGTTAGATCCACATGTTAGTATTGTTATTTCTTCCAGATTTATAGCATTTCCGGTGTTAGGTGCAGCTATTTGACTATGCACTAGTAGCCGTTTATATGTCGCTTCGAATTGTCTTGCACTCGGGTTGTTATTATGTCCACCTCTACTCCTGATTGTTCCAAAAAACAGTTCCAAATGATCTTGAGATAGCTTGTATGTAAGAATAAATTTTAATAATTCCTTTTCAGTCACATAAATATTATACATTTTTTTCAGACTTTCAATACAGACTAAAAATCCCAAAAACCCGGTCTTTCTTCCACTCTTGACAACTGGGACGTTTTTTAGAGTTAACCCAACAATGTAGTTTTTCATTGAATCCATATATTCTAGAAAGTCTTTTGCTGTGTGTGGTGAGAATGGCCTTTTATATTTATATTTGGCAAATTTATTTCTAGAATTAAAAATGTCAAATAGATTATTAAAATTTAAAATAAAAGCCTCAGTTGCTTCAGAGTTTAGAAATTCTTCACATTTAATATCCTCACGAAGATAATTTAACGCTACACTAACACTCCTGCTTAAAGTTTGTACTGCTAGGCGCACCTTCATTTTTTCTCTTTCCCACTGAATATGCCTCGACTTAATTTTTGTGGCGGAATGTAAACCTTCAGTAGTTTGTTTTTCTACCAAGTATTTAATATAATTCCAATTAATATGGTCTCCATTGCTATCTTTTATGCCTGTCTGTGATGCGAAACAATTTCTTACAAGCTTCACCATGTGACAAGGATCTAAATAAATGTAGATATCTTCATTGGTAATAGGGTGTTTGAAAGATGTTGTAAGATTTTCTGGATCTTCAAAATCTGCTCCCAATTTTTCAGCCATTGCCAAGTTTACTGGCGCACCATCAAATGTAAGCGAGGTGATTAAAACTTTGCTCTCATGGAGAAATTGTAAACATTTATTTACCAATTCGGCTTTAGCTGCTGATCCTAAACCATCCAATAAAAAATACCCAACAGGTATTTTCCAAGAGCCATTAAGGCACACCAGCATGAACACTAGAGCTTCCCTTGCTTCTGGCAGAGCATCTCCTTCAAGATTACTGCCTATGTCTACATACCCAGTAAATTTCTGGCCAGTCCACTCCACTTGTCGCCTTATGGACATTTCATCCATCACGAGGTTGCACAGTAGTTGCTTAGATGAATCCTTCTGCTTATGAATTAATGCTGCAAGCGCTTCATGTGTAAATCCTGGCTTTCCATCTACTGATTTGTACCATTTTGATATGGTAGCCAGATGTGGCAGTGTTTTGTTAAAAGTTTTTCTTACAAAGTTATACGCTCTGGCAGAATAAAAAGACAGTGTCAGTGCAAATGATCTTATACTCTCATTGTACTTTTGCGTTCTTGGTCCTTTTAGCATTCTTTCAAAAATATCTACTGCGGGACCAGAAAGCGAAGCCTAAAATACATGTTAATAAGGCAAATGAAATATACCTAAATTTTTATAGCAACACTTACTCTAATAGTTGAATCAAAATCTTCAGATATTAATGCCTTTTCCTTTAAATAATCAATTAAGGAAGTAAGATTGGTAATTCGCATTTTCAATCGTCGGACAGTCATTTGCAAGTGGTGAATTTTTTTCCTGTATTTAACAACAGTTGTCTTAATAGCATTTAAATTTCTTCTTCGTTTTCTTGGAGTTGAAAAATCACTACTTGACATGTCCCCTACGTAGGGCCTTTTTCTAAAATATAAATTAAAAATTTAAAATCTCAATGATTTTGTTTTTATGTTGTATATACAATGTACATGCATACATTAAATAAGACTTAAATGTCTCCCATACCTTTTTAGGGGTTTTTCTTCCTCTTGCTTCGTTACTTTATTGTCAGACACAGAGTCAAATGAGCCAGATGAGTTTTCGGTTACCAAAGCAGAATCATTTCGTTGCTCTGTAAAAAGTACTCTGCAAAAAATGACATAATAATATTATACAAAAAATAACATATTTTAAAAGTGTATTTAAGAGTTTAGGAATAAATGTAGGTAGGTATAATAGGACTTCACCACAGGGTAGCATTCATAGAATAAATTATAATTTTTGCAAACTATTGTCAAAAATAAAGGTAGTTTACTCTTGAGCCAAATTCATATTTTTTGAGAAACCTCGTATACGACTAAAAAAAAAATATTTGATGGTTGCATTTTAGGTTTTAGACCATGCAGAACTTTTTATAAAGAATGACTTTTAACAGCAATTTTCTAGAAAATAATTAAGTTTTAACATACCTTGATGGTCCCGCCCTTGGAGAATATGATGAGAAGTCACTACTGCTCTCTTGGATCATTTGATGTAACTCATATTCATCACGGAATTCCTTTCGTGATGAATATGAATGAATATTTTCTTCCCAATCTTGGTTCCTAAAAAATCAATATCTTTTGTGTTTTTGTTTTTTTTTTAAATTATACAAACATGAAAAAAGTTATGTTAATTGTATGTTAGTAAAAAAAAATTACCCGTAACTTGCACTGGTACTTGGTAAGGCACATGTTTGTTCAGTAGGTGGTAAATTATTCAACTCGTCAAGAGAAGCAACAGAGCTATAAAATAAAGAATACATATTTAATTAACTGCGCAAGGTGTCAGGTCATAACTGTAACCCCTTTAACTTTCTTTTATTAGTTGTTTTAATAATATTATTGAACTAATTTACCCAGTAGAAGATGATTCTTCAAAAAATATGTTTGCATTAGGTGTTGGCTTAGCCCCTCGAACAATATATTTAAGGCCATTGGCCCTAGTAATAATGTCACCTGGATTGAAATGGTCTGAACAAATCTCAGGATTTTTGGCTGAAACTTTATCCTCATCCAACCCCATAGCAGCAAACCATTCACTACGTTTCTCAGGATTACTGGGAAACCTAAAACATTTTTAAACCAAGGTACATATTTTGTTGTGAAACCAGTTTGCCAATAAACATATAGGTATACTTCTATTTAAAACACCCGCCATAGATTTCAACCTACCTATTTTACTTTAAAAAAGGGTTCATCCTTGCTCGAAAATGTCTTTAACGAGATATTTATCTACCCAAGTACCTATACTGACCTGTTAAGATACAGTTGTGCATCTTGGTAGTTTATTGGATGATTCCAAATAAAGTCCTTAACTTTTTTTTTTAAATATTCTCCCAAATATTTACCATAATGTTAAAATCAAAGAAGTTTCAAATTTTTAAATTGTTGAGGTTAGGTACAAAACCAAAATCACCGGCTACCTATATTATTTCTCTGTCGGGTTTATGAGTGAAAAGTTTAAAATTTAAAAACGGTTTTCTACATGCATATTTTTTTAAAACAGGGCTTGGTTATTTTAAAAACTTAGAGAAAAAAAGCTAATTTTTCAAACTTAACTACGGCACTGACCACTGACATGACTTACTTGTGAAATGAAACTTCTGGGCTTGAATAGTCCAATTTTCCGCAAACTTGGCACTTCCTCACCATTTTTAGTCCATAAATTAATCACAAGACACCAATTAAACACTTGTAGACGCTAAATAAACGATATTTTAAACAAAATTATTGGTGGAAGATTTAGCATTGGCAACACCGATAATTCTCCGCCGTACAACAACAGGTGAATGAAGGTCAAACTACGCCAAATACTATCGATCCGCGTCAGAAGACATTGTTGCCAAGTCGTTCTCTAAATTCTGTAAAATATAAGTGAGAGCGAGAGAAACGGACAAAATAATATCGGTTTTTACTGTATGAAGTAGTTCGATTTATGGTTTTATTTATATACTACAAACAATTAAGACATAAGTCATCGGTTTAAATAGGTAATAATTGAGCAACCACTATCTTGTTGATATTTCTTATGTAAAACTGGCAACAAACCAACGGGAGATATCAACAGGCGAATAGATAATTTTAATGTCTGATTGCATATCGGGCGCCGTGGCTGTGTCTTTCCTATCAAATGTTTTTGTTCTAAACCAAATTTTTTACTAAAGATAACACAAATGTAGTTTTAGAGATTTAAACATATTTTAAAAATATAAATAACAATCAAATCCGTTTTTAAAAAATAATGTGATAATAGTACTGCCTAGGCGATTTACGACTATGTATTATAGATTAATAAAGTTTATTACAAATATTTTTGTTTCATTTTGAAAGTTTTTTAGGTCCTAAGCACCACCCTAAAACGCACCTTAAACGAATAAATACGAAAAACGAAAAAATAATGGCATAATATTTTTTTACTTAAAACGTCATTCAAAATAGGAGGCATGTTAAATAGAAAATCGTAGTTACCTATTGGCTGAATACGGAATAGCATACTTATTACCATCAGGACAGGTCGATAATAATATAGCTATATAGTACAGGATCCCACTGCCCGATTCTGCAGGTATCTGTTTTTTTGATACAACCAATTTTAAATGAATGTTAAGGAAGTATGCAATGGATTAGGGATAGGTTGCCTATAAAAAATTAGCCGCAATTATCTGTAATTAATTTTAGTATGATTAATTCGCGAACATAACTTGCAACTAGATGATTTTTTTTTAATGAATTTTAAGACATTTGAAAGGTACTAATGTCACAAATTGAAAAAGAAATGGTTGCCAGCTCTCAGTCAGCCGCAGCGTTAGGGTTGCCAGCTGTAAACAGGTATATCAGTGTTAATTGCTTACACTTACCTGTGAACGATTCTCGCTCGAGGTAAGTGGAAGCACACGAGAGAAGATACACGCATTGTTATGTGCTGTAATCAAGAGTATAATGTAGTGTCGATGTAGTTTTAGTATTTCTTTACTTATTTTTTATGAAACATAAATTTTAGAGAATGATGACTATTTTTTTGCGTGAGAAAAAACCTATATTTTCTTTTACTTGTATTTTTTACTTGAAAAGTTGTCTACAGAATCTTTAAAGAAAATCGATTATTTTCATTTATTCATTCAATGTTCAGGGATAGTAATATTTCTGTTTTTATTGGATTAAGATCTACTTTCTTTATTATAAATCTTATTAATATTATTATATTTTATTAAAAATATTTGTTAATTGAAGGTGAAATTAAATTTATCTTATAAAATAATAAGTGTATTTCGATAAAATCTTCCATTTTGGGTTTATTCAGTTTTAAGAAGGAGGAATTTTAAAAAAGTTTTGCTGGTTAGGTTCGAGTGGGGCGTTATAACTTAAAAACTAGCAGAGTACGAAAAAATTTGACTTCAGATTCGTGATCAGCCCCCCAAAAATCCCCGGTATAGAAAATTTCAATAAAATCGGTCGTGGATCCGGTAAGTAAGAAATTATCATAAAAAAATTATGGCAAATGGAAAATTTACTTACTAAAATAATAATAATTATAATAATAATAATAATATATATGATCACTGACCAAGCGGGCGCGAGGAGTGGTCTTCGATACGGATGGCCTTCCGCATAACGCCCTATGGGGTCCGAGCCATGGGATACGTCATGTCGGATATTTCTAAATATATTATACAGTGTCAAAAAAGTCCAGGATCCCCGTTGACGAATTATTAAGGGGATCCCGGACTTTTTTGACAAACTGTATATAATATTTAGTGTTTGTATTTAGTTACATCGGAATTGCGTTACATATTCATTCAGAAGTCAAGAATTTAAAATTCAAACGATTAAAAAAATAAAATTATTATATAATTCGAATTATCAATTAATCCGATTATTGAAATCATTCATAATTCAATAATTTGATTCATAAAATAATCCGATTATGCCCATCACTAGTATACTATACGTAAACTGTCGTTATGGTATAAGGGTCACAGCTGCCATGTTTTTTCCTTGTTTACAGCACATAACAATGCGTGCAACTTCTCTCTTGCGCTTCCACTTGCCTGGAGAGAGAATCGTTGATTGAAATCATGACAACCTCTGTTTGCGGCCATTTTTCAACTGGCAACCATGGATTTTTGTAATTAGTATATATATAAAACTTTAATTTTGTATTAAAAATTAAAAAAAAAACAGGTAAGTGTAAACAATTAACACCGATATACCTGTTTACAGCTGGCAACCCTAACGCTGCGGCTGACTGAGAGCTGGCAACCATTTCTTTTTCAATTTGTGACAACATTATCTTTCAAATGTCGTAAAATTCATTAAAAAAACATATATTTGCAAGTTATGTTAGCGAATTAATCATACTAAAATTAATTACAAATAATTGCGGCTAATTTTTTATAGGCAACCCATCCCTAATACATTGCATACTTCCTTAACATTTATTTAAAATTGGTTGTATCCAGAGTTTATTAATCTAAAAGGGGTTATGACATCCGCCAAATTGAAAAACTCTTCTGTGACGTCAAGAAGAGCCCATTTCGGCCATGTTGGATTTTATGCCGGACACTGGCGTAGAATTGAGGTGGAAACGAAAAACTGCTTTTATACCGACGAACAAAATTTATATTTCAAAAAATATAAATGTAATTCAATTAAGTATTAAAATTAAAAATTAAAGCGACAACACGACGATGACGTACCTTTTCAATGGTATCTAGGACATTAAATATTTTAAAAATGAGAAAATTAAAATGTACAAAATACTGATTGCTAATTTGTTATAATTATGAGTACTTACTCTATTTTTAAACACACGATATTGAATTATTAACATTTTTTTTTCTTTAATAATACCCATCTATAATACGTTTATAAAATTTTATGAGCAAGTAAAGAAGTTTGGGGTTATAAATTATTTTTTTTATCTTGGAACAGTCCGCGCAGGCTGATGCCTAGTATGAACGCCCCGTGGGTGTCTGAAGTGTGGTAAGAGGGAGTTTATTCACAAGAGACTTAAATTCTGCAGGTAGCAGGTTCCATAGTCTTGACACTCTAGGGATGAAAGAACGAAGAAAGCAGAAAGTTCGAAGCCTCTCTAGCTGAACTGTAAAAAGATGCATAAAAGTTGCACTACGTGTTGCTCTGTTGGAAGCTGCCAGAAAAGGAATTATACTGGCCAACTCGTCTAAGCAGGAGCCGTGAAAATACCTACAGGAGAAAGACAGATTCCCTACAGCCCTTCGGTGGATTAGGGAAGAAAGCTTTTCTGTAAGTGAAGGATCAGAAATGGACTTTTACAAGGTATCTTGAAGATCATTGTAAGATTACAAAATATCCAACTCCAAATCAGATACTAGAAGTCGTAGAAAAATAACTTTTTTTTTAGGAATTTATGACGTAGTTTTTGTATTACTTCATAAATATATAAACTTGTCTATTAATCCTTAATTTATTTTATTTTAAAAACTATTTATGTTACTTTTAAAAACTAGTTATTTATTTACTTACGGACCATAGAGCATCTTTATATTGAAGAATAATAGCAAAATTTTTCACTTTGGCAATAAAATGAATTATTTTATGTAAAAAAATGTGAATACAGGTATATTGCTAAAAAACTAAACTTTATTTGTTTTACAACTACAACACTACAATACATTTACAACTGCAACAATTAAATAAAATACAACTTAAATTTTTACATTTTCAAATAGATATGGAAGAAAAGAACACAGTACTTAGTGGTATTATTTAATAACATTTTGTGGTATACTACATTTCATATTCTAAAACATACAAATCATTTAAGCATTAAAATCCTACTTAACACAAACACAAAAATTTCATAGTTTGTTGGCAGCCCTTGCAAATTAAAACAAATAATTAGATCTCGTGTTCTTATTTGGTACCCGAAAGTTTAACTTACTTACAAGTTCCTCGCAGTCCCCTTTATACTACACAATCTAAACAAAAATTTCTTCAGTGCAAGGTAGGTTTACATCAGTTAATTTTACACTTGTAAAAGGTAAATCTAAAAAATATAAATTATATTTTAAAACATGTCTTTTTCAATATAATATACCAAGTAATTGGTAGATAAGTATCCAAAAAAAATTAAATACAATTAAAGAATGTAACTAACCGCAAACTTAATAAATGTACAAAATAATGGAAAAAAATATTAAATACACATTCTGAAGGTACATTAATGCATATACCTAAAGTTGTTCAGTTCTAGGTATAAGCAAGTCAATATTGACTATTTACTTTCTTGACAACAAATAACTATAATTAAAATCACATAAAAATTTCAATTTACTTACTAATAACTGTGTAACTACATCCAGAGTTGTGAAGAGTCACTGGGGCCCGATTCAGTAAGCCAATTTTTTGACATTCCTTTTCTCTATCTCTTTTGAAACAGTCATAAACTTATGAGCTAGCTTTAAGGGTAACAGGGACATATGATCCCTATTTTGACATTCTCTTTCCTTATATTTTTACAGAATTCCAGCTCTGGTGGACTTAAAAACCGTGTTTGTGTTATCCGAGGTGTAATAATGCAAACTGAATGGAACTGCTACAATAAAAAAATATTTTTTAGTAATAGCAGCATTAGGATATATCATATTTTTTACCTTACCTTCTTTTATTAATCGCCTTTTTCCTTTTTGATCAGGATCTCATAATCACCGCCTTTGCAATTTTTCTGGAAGACATATAAAAATCGTCTTTTTTAACATGCTCCGAGCAAATAACAGAATCCTTACGGGAAACACAAGTTTTTGGTCTATTGCACACTAATGACTGATTAAAACTAGACGACTAAACACTACCAAAAACAATATAGTAAAAATAGTCAAAACCAATAAAATATGTCTCTGTACACAAATATTTGCAACTGTAAAAATAACCCCATATAAAAACTTTGACTTGTGGCACGACTATGTCCACAGCTAAGAATGCTAATAACTTTTAGAGTTACCCGACAGGGCCGCCAACATAAGAGGTACTTTTCACACCCTCACGTCTTGGACTTTTGCTATCCCCATTCTCGACGATGTCATAACCCCTTTAGATTAATAGACTCTGGTTGTATCAAAAAAACAGATACCTGCAAAATCGAGCAGTGGGATCTTAGTCTAATATATTTGTTTTGATTTAGAAATAAAGAACCTGTTCTAAACGATTCTCGAACTGCGTAGAATAGATTGAGCATGATTATAATTCTTGAACCGTTTCTATTCAGGTCTGAATTTTAAAAAAACTAAAACGCGAAAACACTGCATGGACATGAAAAAAATATATTTAATACAACATAACCTTAAATGCAACATTTTAACTAGAAATTACAAATTTTTAATAAATATATGAGACATTATGTATATTTACTATTGCGTGAATTTAAAGGCGAAAATTTATAACTTATCATTAATTCAAAGAAATTAATTTCTTAATTAAATTTCAACACTGGTAAAAATTTTTTGAAATTTTCTTTTACATAGTTTTTATACTAGAAATTATATTAATTTTATCCATAACTTTAGTTAAAAATAAACCAACCATATGCGAAGTGCCCGTCCCTCTCAAAGAATGCGAACTGCTTAAACTGTTCTAGGAATATTCGCAAGTGGTTTAAGAACTGAACCAAAACACCAAATTGTTAGTTTTAAATTGATTAAAAAAAAATAAAACACTAATGTTCAAATGCACCAGTTCAACGGTTTCAGAACAGTTTTAAAAGCGAACCAAAACAAAGGTTATATTGCAACTTACACGTGCGCACGAGGCTCGCACGCGCTCAAGACGATTAAATTTTGGTCAGTGCACGATGATGTTCAGATTGTTATTTACCACCATGGACAGACAATTTTTTGGTTACTATTTTTGCTTATAACAAAGTGATATACAATTTTGGACGACCTTAAAGGTCTCTATAACCCTTGTTTTAAAAATTAGGGTTTTTTTGGAACTAAATGGTCATCACAAAATGCAACTTAAATATTAGGTTACTAAATAAATAAATAAATAATTAAATTTGAAAGCAATAAGACATAAAACAAAAAAGAATAAAGTGCTGTATGTAAGTGTAATATGGAGCTATCTAAAAAATATATTGCTTATCGATTACAGCATTTGTTCCAGTAATAAAGTAAAATAATTTGATATTGCTATCGACAGGTTTACCAATATTGGTAAAGTATTAATATTAAGTAAGTAAACAACTTCCACTCTGTGTAACCATAAACGTAGACATACTCGTTACTAAAACAATTTTCGACATAATTAAACAGCGGGTCGTGGGTTTACAATAAAAATGGGGTATTTGCAACGGCTCGTGTGTATTATAAATAATTTAAACATAACATATTCTATTTTATTGATTTTTTATATTATTTCGTGGGTGTTTTTTGTTATATTTATTTTGTTTGTTTGTTGGATTTAGAGCTTGACCGACGCAAAGTGGGACGAAGCGACACTGGCTTGACCGACGCTCAGTGGGACGAAGCGACACTGTCTACCCAAATTACTCTACAGCTCCTATTATTCATAGTTCAACCTTTTGAATATACATCCCTCTTTTTGGAATTTTGGTTTGGGTTTTTTGTTTTCCGGAAATTTGTCTCCAAACTTTGATTTTTGTGAAAAAAACCTATATTGGCCGCAAAAATGATCATAGAGGGCGCAAGATTGGGTTTTGACAGACATTTTTTACTCAAAACCTTTCTCTTAATAAGCTCCTTAAGACTGTCTACTTGAAAATGAGGAGTAACATAATTTTCTTATTCCGTATTATTTTCACAAACGGCCATAATGTTCCGAAATATTTCACGCATAAGGGTCTTTTCCTCATAAAAGGTGCAGGAAAAATTTGATTTAACAAAAATTGTTTAGATTCATTCAAGGAATATGGATAACCTTTTTCGGCATTTTTGGACAAATTTTCGGACCTCCGGAAAAATGCCCCTTTAAGATCATTTTTGCGCCGAAAACTCGTTTCTTTAACTTATCAAAATATAACAATAACACAGAA
Organism: Listronotus oregonensis; assembly: GCA_019359885.1. Lineage (NCBI taxonomy): Eukaryota > Metazoa > Arthropoda > Insecta > Coleoptera > Curculionidae > Listronotus > Listronotus oregonensis. The sequence goes on from JAHBCN010003902.1 coordinate 31,396, forward strand.
GTGGTGTGTGGTGGGTATCGGACTAGCATTTTCTAGAGTACTTTTTTTCGCTGAACACGAATCTGAAAAAAAAATTGCGTGTCAAACAGCAAATAATCCAGAAAAGAAGTAATTTCAGAAATTAATTTAAAACGTCAATATCTTAAAAACTATAAAAGATACACGAAACTTCATATGAAATTATCAATGTATTTTTAAAAGGCTTTTAATTAAAGTTATATAATCTTTTTGTCTAAATGCAATATTATTCGAGTTATAACTAAAAACCGAATTTTAAGGATTATTTCAAGGTATACCTTTGGAAATAATATAAAAATGATTTTTATTGCCCGATTTGAATGTAGAAAACGAATTATTAAACTTTAAATTTTGTTTTACAGCTTATATATCTTCGATTTCCATATAAATTTAGCGAAGAATATGAACATTGTACTGCACGCGAGATTTTGTCCTTGGGGCAAAGCAATGGGGGAGGAAGGGGTGTTGAAGCAGGCTAGAGGAAATGTACCACGTCATGCGTTCATATTTCTACGGCTTGCTTTAAACCCCCACTACTCTACTCCAAGGGTAGTAGGGGGTTTGACTGTTGGTAAATTAAAAGAAGTCCTTTAATCATCAAACTAAAATTGAATAGTAAAATTAAAATAAATTAAAAAGTGAGTTTACAGATTGAATATGTTTAATGAGAAAGTAACGAATTTTAGTAGTTCACAAAGAAACTAAATTTTTTCTCCTAGAATTTAAAATAAGTATAAATTAATAATTTAAACTAGGAAAAAGAGGTAAACTAAAATGTAGAATAGAGGAGACCAATCTAAGGAAAGACTTAGCGAGACTAAATTTTTAATCCGATAAAAGTTTTAAACTAACCCCTAAACAATTGCTGTCTTTTAAGGGTCAACCCCCATAACAGAACCAAGATTATACATACTAAACAAAGGCTCCAATAAAAGGACCCTATCCTTTACAAACTCACCCTCACTCTTGTATAAACAAAAGACTCAATTACAGAGACTGAACGAATATTCTTACAATATTAATAAACCCTATTAATGCTGGTTGGGTAAATAATTTTTAAATAGCAAGCAAGCAAAGCCGGCAACTTAATCAGTTTCGCTTATGTTACTTATGCCTGCAAAAACTGCTGGAGATGTCATTTTTTTGTTAAGTATGAAAAAAAAAATATTTTAAATAAACTTCTCAACGCACACTGCATATGCTCAACTCTTACTATATATGCTTAAACAAGTTCATTATTTTTTACTTTATGGAGACAATCTAGCACACGAATCTAGGTATGACCGCGCCCCTCCCCACACATCGTAGGTTTTGGGGAGTATGGAATATCCCCCAACGAAAACGGGAATTTCGGGGGTTATTCTCTGAAAATTTTACAAAATTAAAGTGCAAAGTTGTGGGTTTAAAGTTTTTTGAATCGAAAATTTCGTTTCATTAAATTACCAATTTTGTGGTGAAATTTGTGTCAAATTCTATATTTTCTTTATATGGAAATATAAGCCTACTCTTTGAAAGAGACATGATTTACATAAAACAATTGTTTGTATCTGACTGAAAGAAGTTAAATTAACTATACATCCTTATTTGCGGATAATTCAACTTAGAATAAATTGTGTCAACAATAAAATAGTAGTTACAAAAGTAATGTGCCTTCTAGAACGTAACAATTATACTTTAATAAATTAAATAATAAGCAACAAAAAAATCACCAGTTCTGCCCCCAATTTAAAAACTCCCAATTTATCCACAGCTTAAATATTTAAAAAATTCAAATAGTTACATTCTCGCTGTAGGTATTAGGATACATTGAATTTTTATTATTAATTCATACATTTTTTTTGAGTCTTAATATATTAAAAATAATTAAATTAAGTATCTAAGTTAAAAATTTGTTATAAAATTTTTGTGTTGTACTTTATTTATTTGAGTAATTTTGTCAATAGAAAATAATAATAATATAACGGTACTGGCAACTGATAAAAAAATATTTTTCATTGTCGATTTTGCGCTTCCTAGGTAGCTGCGCCCTTGGCGGGCGCCCATCTCGCCACCGCCTAAATACGGCCCTGGTAAAATCTCTATAAATATTTTATACCTATTTTTGGCATAAGAAATAGTAACAGTAGGCTATTATAAAAGCAAACAAAAGTTGTAGTTGTACTTTGTTGTAATGGCTCTGATATATGTAAGCTTAAGCAAAGCTAAAAAGGAGGTGGAGCAACCCTTCCACATTGCTTACACCCCCGATAAATCGAGTTAAGGAATGGGGCTAGCCATATACGCTGGGCACTCCGATGTAGTCCGGTTCGAAACAGTATCAAAGCCTCCGACTTATTTGAATAAGGAGGCTATTTTAATGCACATTCAGAATTTTTACTTTTGGATTTTTTTGCAAATTTTAAGTGATTTTTTGCCAAAATTACATTTTTGTTTATCCCATCAAATATCCTTTATTATTTATTTTATCAAAAATGTTTAAACAACTTTTTTATAGACCATGTCAAAGGCTTTCTTTTTTATTTCCTGAAATTTTTTGTATCTCTTTTAGTTTATATAGTCGTAGTCCAAACATTCCGTGGTAGCAGGATTCTGCCGGTAAATGTACCGTGTCGGTTTCTTGGGGTTTTCTTGATTTTTTGATGTCTCACCCCAAATTTAAATTTTAGATTCGTGTTCAGCGGAAAAAAATACGCCAGAAAGTCCTAGTCTGACACTCAGCACACACCACTTTTTATGCTGTGGACCTGTGTAATCGTATTATACTTTTTTTATTTATGATAAATAATAAATTATAAAAACAAGGACAAACACCAAACTAACCAATCAAATTTATTTAGGGTTATGTACACGTTCCCAACATTTCTGTAGAATTCAACACGTACAGAGATCTCGCTATTGGGCAACCAGTATTATCGACTTTAAGCCTGTTTTCTTGAACACGGAATGTGAGCAGGGTATCAAGGTAATCGATTAATAATATTCTGCAGAACACCATGTCCCGCTGTTAAAAAAAAATTAACGCAGCAATAAAAAAATATTAAAAACTTTATTAAACTTTTTCTTATACCTGTTTTGAAGTTTATCAAGTATTTTAATAGTAGGCTATAAATATTTAAATTGTTTGTTAATGACATCGATCAAAACAGTTCGTTAAGATTGAGCTAAAATAAAATTAAAATAAAAAATTTTGGGAGACATTCAATTTTGTACAATTTTTGCTGCAGATTTTCCTACAGATCAGGTCTACAATCTGTAGCTTTTTTAAAAATAATACTTTTTATGGCAGACTGTTTTATTTGTGATTTATAAAATTGGGAAAAAGAATCGAACAAGGAGTTAAACTGAACACTACGTAGTGTGAGCATTAATAATATGGTAGGAGGGATATTGTTGCAAATTTGTTAGGCAAACATTGTTTCACAACAAATCGTATAATAAAACGTTTTACTAAAGGAGGGAACTAATTCTAAAAGTTTAGGAAAAGATGGAAAACGGTGCACTAACGACCGAGATACACGTTTTCTTTGTCAATAGGCTTTAAGAAACAGGACTGCCACTGGTTTTATAAGAGACAAATTTGACAGATGATACTAGAGTTAGTCTAAAACATCCAGATGGTTCTGAGCCAGTTTGGCGAAGACCAGAAGAAAGTTTGCTACTTACAATATTTCTGCAAGGATTCCATTTGGCGGGGGCTTTGTTATGTTCTGGGGGGGCAACTGCTTTGACGCTCGCGCAAAATTACTTCCTGCCCGTACCAGATGTATGAATGCTAAATACTATCTTAAAAATATTCAGAACATGTAATGCCTCTTGGACATTTTGTAGGACCTAGATATTTTTTTAATGAAATTCCAACCAACGACGGCTTTTAAGCCTGTTTAGAATTTTTTTTAGTATAAACATGTCCTACTATTTTTAAAAAATAAAAAGGTTATGGTAACTAATAATTCTTTTTATATCCGACAATTTTTTGACTTAACTTTACAACACATTCGTAATAAGGAACAACCATACTTGCCCATTGCCTTTAAATGATTGTAGGTATACCAGTAATATTATATTAATGAGATAATTAATTTAAATACACAGATCGAAATTACTTTTATAACATCGATAAGAATGTTTATTTTGCGTTTCATTTGGAAAGTTTTTAAAACACTTTATTCCAGAAATGGCCTAGCACGTCCCATTTTCAAGTACCTGTTTTTTTATATAATGCTATTTTTGAAATCATTTTTACTTGCCTTGGGACCCGGAAAGTACAACAAAGCCACAGAGGGCTTTTTTCACAGTATTGTACAAAGCTTTACGAGTTTTATTTTTATCTGCAGTTTGGTTAATTTCTGTCTCCTTTACACTACAGTCAAGCGTCTAAGTCGATTTTGATATAAAATGGCAAGTTCGAGTCGTCGATGTTGCAAAAATCCAACTGATAAGTTTTGTTATATATGTGGACGATTTACTATAAAGTCCTAAGCTAGATCTATATCCAAGGAAGTCAAAAAGCTTGTTTTTTATATATTAAGTGCCAAATTGTGGAACAAGATAAAAACTGGACTACATTATGTTCACATGCTTGTTGTGTAAGTTGTCACGCAAATTTAGTGCAGTGGACGCAAGAAAAATTCTATGCCGTTTGCTGTCCCTATGGTCTAAAGAGAACCTACTGACTACTTTTGCACCACTGAAACAAAAGAAATTTCAAAAAAGCATAGAGACAAAATAGAGTATCCAAATTTGCCGTCTGCGCTAAGGCCAGTTCCTCATTGCCAGGCACCATCGGTACCGATAGCTCCTTTAAACCTGGACATTGTGTTTTCCAGTGATTCTACTTTTTCATCAGAATCTGATCTACAATTTCTGAGAACACCAGTTGTGACCCAACGTTTTAACCAAAGTTTCAGTGTGAACCTCACTTAATAACTCGGAATGGATTAAATGACTTGGTACGTGACCTAGGGTTGTCAAAACATAAATTGGAACTTCTTGGTTCTAGACTTTAGCAGTGGAGCTTGTTAGATAAAAAATCAAGTTTTTGACTTTACTGAAAACGAAATGAACATTATTAAGTTTTTTTTTAATGGAATGGTCGCTATGTGTCTGTTGTGATATTGATGGTTTAATAAATGAGCTTAATATGGAACATGATCCTAGCCAGTGTTTATTCTTAGATTCTCAATGAATACAGCCTAAAAGCGGTCCTTCATAATGAAAACAAAAAAAAATCTATTTCTTTAGCACATTTAGTGACAATGAAAGAAACCTATGATAACTTAGCAACTATATTAAATCGTATTAAATATGAATAGTATCAGTGGGATATCTGTGGAGTTTTAAAAGTAATAGGTATCTTGCTAGGACTTTAAGGGGTTTTACAAAGAATTACTGTTTTCTGTGGCTGTGGGACAGTAGGGTAACCAAAGACGAGAATCTGTTTCTGGACTTAAAAAGGATGCCCTCCTTGTTAACCCAAAAAAGGTACTGCTACCACCTCTTCACATTAAGGTTGGAATAATGAAAAACTTTGTCAAAGCCATGGACAAAGAAGGTGGTGGTTTCTAGTACCTAAGAGAAATATTTCCTAAACTTGGTGATGCAAAATTAAAAGAAGGCAAATTTATTGGACGTCAAATAAGGAAGCTCCTAGATGATCTACGTTTTTAAGAACAATTAAATAAAAATAAATTAGCAGCTTAAACGTGTTTTGTACGTGTAGTAAAAGGATTTCGGGGCAACAAGAAAAATGAAGACTATAAAAGCCTCATAGATGAACTGTTGAAAACATATGAATTACTAGGGTGTCGCGTGTCTCTAAAAATACAAAAAACTGTACGTGTTACAGTAATTAGCTTATCATTTTTGGATTTAGGACCCTAAAATACTTTAAAGAAACCTATTTTTATCAATGTTACTTTACAAAATTTAAATTTGTTGACTTGTGATATTAGCTCTTAATAATTGAATATACTAAATATTTTACTGAAAAAAATATTATAAAAAGAGCTAAGAGTAGTTAAACATTTAATTTACCATTATTGCTCTGCCTATTAATTTTACCTTTATTGTTCCGCTTGATTATCAACAATTTTCGCATGAATGGGCTTTGTTGCACAGAACCGCAATATTAAATACATGTGCTTTAAGAAATAATTGTCTGGAAGTTTCTGGATATTATAGCTTTAATTATGTTTCATTTTCAAAGGTTACACAAAGACCCTTCAAACATAGATAGAATATTCAGTTTATATATACCTAAGTAAATTATATTGTTATAATGTATATAAATGGAGATAGGCACAGTGCTTTCAAAGAGCTTCTGAGTGTATTTTAAATAGCTTTAAATTTAAAATTTACTTATTTTAAAATTATTAAAAAATTTGCTTATAAATTTAAAAAAGTCATGACAAAGGGCAACAAATTAAAATTATTCGTAAAAATAAGTGATGCCGCCGAGAGTATCTCGACGTCTCTCGTCCAAAAACAGATTCTCGTCTTTTGCCTCCTCTTGTTTTGTTTGAAGTTCCTTCAGCAGGATTTTAACGCAAAATAACAGAAAAGATAATCCTATGTAAAGACGATTTTTGATTAGACTTCACATAAAAAGATTTTATCCATGAACTACATTTGGTATAAACTTTAAAAACTTTCTAATAAATAGGGTTGTAGTAGGTAAGTTTTGATTTTTTTTTTAATATTTGCCATCTTTACTGGAACCGTGTTCATTCTAAAACTAGGTTTAGGACCCTAAAATAATTTAAAGAAACCTATTTTTATCAATGTTACTTTACAACCGTGATCATTCTATAACTAGGTTATTAAACTTTTATTTAAAGCTTCTAGATTTTTAAGTAAATCACATCCTTAACAATATCTAAGTAATAAGGTAGTAAAATTCATAAAACTTAAAAATTGTACAAGTTAACCGGGCGGTATTAAAGTTGCCCGATAACAGGTGGTGGATCTTAATAATACCCTTAAATTCGCCTAGCCATAAACTGTTGACTTAAAATTCGACGCATAAGTCACCTGTGCTTTGACCTAAACAGAATGGAATTACTGTTGCCCGTAATATATCATATTGAAAATTACACAGGTCAACATTTTATCTAGGCTTGTACACGGGCATCGAAGATAGTATCCTAGAGTTTTCGGGGTCGCTGATTACGATGAGCGGGTCGGTTAGGCTCCACCCTGACAGATTCAAGGTCATTTAAAGGTTAAGTGAAGAAAAATTCATCCGAAAAATCTGGAAAAATTCATGCGTATGTTTTCAAGGTTGTTAAATCCGAATCCGGCGTTTATTTACATCTATTATAAAGTGTTTTTGGGATAACGATGTTAAGTACGATTCAAAAAATCTGAAAAAATTCGTACGTATATTTTCGAGGCCGACGAATTGAAATCTGAGGTCAGTTAACCTCCATAAAGACAAGTTTAAGGTTATTTGACGGTCAAGTGAAGAAATGGAAAAAATCTAAAAAATAGATCCAAAGTATAAATAAACGCCGGATTCGGATTCAGTGACCTCGAAAACATATGCATGAATTTTTTCAGATTTTTCCCATAGATTTTTCTTCACTTGACCTTCAAATGACCATGAGTCTGACCTGATGGAGCCTAATCGACCCGCTCATCGTAATCAGCGACCCCAAAAACACTAGGATACCATCTCCGATGCCCGTGTACAAGCCTAGATAAAATGTTGACCTGTGTTATTAAAATTTTATTTATAACTTGTGGCAACTGAAATTTTGAGTCTTTGGGTAAGACCTATTTTTACTTAATATTTTGTCCTAAATATTGTTACTCGGGATTTTTTGGGGTCACCAATCACGAATATAAGGTCAAAATTTAAAAAAATCTTAATCCAAAATGGCGGATATTAAAATTAAAAAACACTTAAAATCCGGGTAAAATAAATGAAACATTTTACTCGGGAGTTCTCGTGGTCACTTATCACATATTTGAGGTCAAAATTTGAAATATAAAATGGCTAATCCAAGATGGCGGATCCAAAATGGCGCGTCTCAAAATTAAAAAACTCTAAAAATACGGAGAATATTGAAAAAACATTTTACTAAGAGGTTTTCGTTTAGTAATAGTTTTTAAAAAAATAAAAATCCCAATAACTACCTTATTATTAAATAAAGAGATACAAAAATATGGTAAAGTATATATATTCTTTGGGAATTTTAAAAACTATCAATAAATATTACACAGAGTGTTACAAAAAAGTTGTACATAACATTTTTTTAAATTTTTAAATTATTATGGCAACTTTATTTACTTATATAAGAAAATGGTCAAGGGTATATATGGTTATAAAGTTTATTTAAAAATTTATTTTAAATATACGAAATTCATAAAAAATTTATAATAATTTTTTAACTTGACAATTCCAAAATGTTTATTAATTTTATTTATAAATATAATATTTTTTTTGATACACTCTGTATAACGTTCGTGGGTATTTTATTATTTATTACAAAAATATACATATCCTATAATTAATTGCATATTTTTAAATACAATAATAAAGTAGTAATAAGGCTTTTTAAATTTTAAGTTTTTTTTTATATAATTATTTTTTGACTCACACAGTATAGTAATTGTAAGGTTTTTTAAGAACTATATAAATATAATATATTCTTTCTATCAATATTTTTTTAAATTGCAATAATAAGGTTTATGATATATCTTATATTTAATTTGTTTTTTAATTAATACAATTTTTTTTATTACACCGTATATATTTTTTAATATGTTATAACCAACAGCCCTCTTATATATATTTTCGATTTTTTTTATAAATATAGTAAATAGAAAAACATTTATAGCGTATTCTTCGTATTTTTAGTGTTTTTTTAATTTTTATACGAGCCATTTGGATCCGCCATTTTGGATTAGCCATCTTAGATTTAATTATTTTTAAAATTTCGACCTTAGATTTGTGACTGGTGACCCCAAAACCCCCCAAGTAACAATATTTAGGTCAAAACATCAAGTAATAATATGTTTTACCCAATGACTCAAAATTTTAGTGGCCAGTTTTTTAAATTGGGGCAGAATTTAAAAAAATAAACACATTTTTCAACTTTAACAATATTTTTCAAATTTTATGAATTTTATAAAGAACAAAAAATGAAATTCGGTAAAGTTTGGGCGTTCTGTAGCCATTTTTAAAACAGTCTACCACGTATTATGCCACTGTGCGCCCCACAAGAAAAAATTTTGGTTATGGCCCTGTTTAGGATGGTAAGTAATATGTTAATATAAATGATACATATAATACATATTTTTTAAACCAAAAAAAAAAGTTTACTACCAAAATCTACATATTTTGACAAATGTGGTGCACTTTAAGTTTTTTACAGAACTTTAGCCAATTACAATTTTTTATTAAATAATATTTAATTTGATATTTTTATCTAAATAAATTTACTGATATATACTAATTTAATATTTAATGCAAATAAATTAAGTTAAACTGTTTTAAAATATGCAAGAAAGGGCGTATATAAACCCTGCAACCTTGCGGCAAGGTAACTTAAATACAAAGAGTAACGTATTATCACTGGTAATCTAGATATTAATATATGTTTGTTATAAAAAATGTCGGTATTCATAATTTTTAATTTTTTATGTTTTTTTTAAGGATCATTTATTTAACGATTTACCGAACAAAAAAATATATTTGAGCCCTTATCCGAACACAACAAGCAGTGTCCATTATAGATTTAATTGTTTATGTTTAAATTTAAAAGCTTATTTAAAAAAGCGTAAAATTTTTATTTTAACTCTAAACCATTAACCAGCTACGATTTTTAAAATATAAAAAAAATAGAAAATGTATTTAGGTTTTTTTTTAGAAACACTGTACGATTTTACTTTTGGGGTCTTATAAATATAGACCAGGGCTGAAGCCTTTAAAAATGGTATAAAGTGAAAAAAGTATAGTAGGATAAAAACCCATTGAAAAAGGAAGAAAAAATAACAAAAATAAAAAGAAAAATAATTTACGGGCGACCTGACTTCCGGAAGTAAAAGGGGTGAGTTTTTAAGGGTAAAAAACGGTTTATATTGATTTCCGAAAAAACTACAAGTCCTATAGAAAAAGCTAGATGGCAGAGTGGTGGGAAATAAAAAGATCTACAATTTTTGCTTGGTTTTTTATTTTTATCTTTTACAAAAAAAAATCCACAAAATTTGGTAAAAACGTACCTTTTTATGTACTAAACACACTGTAATTTTTTTTAATTTAAAATATTTTTTTATACCTTATTTGGCTTAATACCGGAGAAGCACCCTAATTTTTAATCAAAAATTCTCCTGTCAAAATATCTGCTTTTTTAATAAAGTCGGTAGGCTTTTTGTTCGTTTAAATTTCTGTAAAAAAATATACATTACTATGGTAAACGTTCTTAAAAAATTAAAACAAAAACAAAAAAAACTCAAATCCTAATTTTATTTTAATCACTATGTACAATTTTGAGCTACTTATTAAAATTTACACTTTAATTAATCGAAAAACGAAGGATTTCATTTTACATCGATAAACAAAAAATTGCAAATCGAAATGTACTACTATAATTAACAACCAGATGTACATAATGATTAAGCAAAAATTGAATTCGGGTTTTTTGCATTTTCTGAGAATATAATCCATTGGAATGTATTTTTTACACCATTAGAAAATAGAGATTTAAACAAACAAAAAGCCCACAGACTTTTTAAGAAAAGGTATTTTGACAGGAGAATTTTCGGTCGAAAACTAGAGTGCTTTTTCGATATTAAGTCAAAATAAGGTAAAAAAAAATTAATTAAAAAAATTACAGTGTGTTTGAGTCATAAAAATAGAAGTTTTCACCAAATTTTCTATTTTTTTTTGTAAAAGATAAAAATAAAAACCAAAAATTTGGTTATTTAATTTTTTTACATAAATTTTAAGGTTATGTAAAAAAAGTGTACCTACAAAAGTTGTAGACCTTTTTATTTCCTACAACTTTGCCATTTAACTTTTTTCCAAAAGGACTTGTAGTTTTGCCGGAAATCAAGATTAACCGTTTTTTACTCTTAAAAACTTACCCTTTCTCCTTCCCGACTTCAGATCGCCTGTATAATATTTTTTCTTTTATTTTTCTTATATTATCTTTTTTTTTAATGGGTTTTATCCTGCTTTTATTTTTGTTTTTGGTTTTAAACATTATCGACCCTGTTTTAATAAGTTAAAACAGGAACTGCTTAAAACTAAACAAAAGACAAATAATATTATTTAGTATTAGAGGGGTTAACATTCTTACGTCCTATTTAGAAAAAAAAACAAAAATATAAAAGTAATTATTTTTTTTTATCTTTTTTGATTTTTTGATATATTTAGAGTTCTTTGCTACAAAAAATATTTTACCGAATTATTTTAATTTAAAGCATAAAAACATTTTTGGTTTAAGTTTAAAAGTGTTTTTTAAGAGAAAATATAAGCGTTGTATAAACCAGTTTATATTCAAATAATTATGGCGGAGTATTTTTCCATTTCATGTAATTTTTAGTAAACGAGCAGCAAGGCATTGTAAGTTGGATCACGCACCTTAAAATTCACCGCTAGCGCCTTTGAATCCGTCAAGTGTCATGGACTACTTTTCAGCAATTCCTACAACGGCAACGGCTGCATTCGTTGTTATCAATAAATTGCTTTTGGATTACACTCTTGGCCTAAAAGCATCATCCTAAAAATTTTCCTTTTCCCTTTTTATTATATCTACGTGGTATGGTTATAAAGACATTATTACTAAATAAAATCTATACAAATGAAGTAGGTGATATATGAGCTTATAAAGAACATCAATCAGCCATAAAATAAATTCACATTTTTAAGCCTATTTTTCTATACTGCATTGAATAGGCTTCAAAACTACTAGACCGATTTGAAAAATTCTTTTACCATTAGAATCCTACATTATCCCTGATAAACATAGGCTAGAAAAGAATTTTGGAAAACTCACCCCCTAAAGGGGGAGAATGGAGGGTGAAGGTGAAAGTTTGTATTAAACTTCATAATTTCTGGAAGTAGGAAAATTGGTATTTCGGGTATTTTGATTATGATTAAAAATCATCTGTACTATGTATGTTTTTTACATATCTCTTGGAAAGGTTAAAATGGGGATGAAAATTATACGGGTGGTGCGTCGCCCAGCAGAACATAGAAAATCCCATTTAAATTTCAAGAGGGTCAATTTTTGGGTCCCCTGTACATTTTACAGGAAAAATGTAGGATAACTTTTTAAAGGGACCAATCTGACAAGCCCTCGTGCCAAGTTTCAAAAAAATTTAATAAGCGAATCTTGAACTATTTAATTAAATGTAATTGCAAAATTACCAAATTTTTGGTTCAGGTAAAACCAAACAGACACCAGTAAAATGAATATTGTCCCTGACATAAGAAAAAGTTTCAATAAATCAGACAGATGGTATTTTAAAAAAAATACGAATTATTCAATCGACGAAAAAGTATCCATAATTAAATGGCAGTATGTGGAAAACAGTTTTAGAGCAGTATCTGAAACATTTTCAGTTTATTTCCCCACCAAGCCTTTTCCGTCAATTTCAACTATTAAACGTATTGTCAGTAAGTTGCAGTACAAAGATACCGTGATAAATAATTGTAAGGATATCGAAAATAGAGCCAAGGAAAAAGAGATCAGAGATCTTAATATTCTACTGAGTGTGGAGAAAAACAAAATGGTTAGTACGAGGGTTCTTGGGCAAGAGGTAAATAAACATCATACAACGGTATTGCGCACAAAACACAAATATTATTCGTATAATTCGAAAAACATCAAGAGCTGCAAAAATGAAATGAAAAGTGAAGAAAGGCATTTTGTTTTGAAATGGTGAAAAAAGTAAATAACGAGAGGATTTTTTAAAATATTTTATTTTACCGATGAATGTACATTCACACTCAACAATAAACCAAATGTTGAATTGCCGGTGTTAGAGCCAAGAAAATCGCTTTGTTCATACTCGGACACAATATCCCCAAAAAACAAATGTATTCGTGGGAATTATTCATAGAATTAATACATATAGAAGGCTAGTATATAAGAGCATATAAGCCGGTATACTCACGAAGAGAGAGAGATAGAACATCGCTGTGTTAGACAGAAACCCTGGGGTTAGAAGTCTATTGCGCATGTGTGTTGTATACGAGGGTATGTTGTTTAATAGCTACAGGGGTCAGTCAAAAAGTTTTGCGTTCACTTGATTAACATTTGAATAATTTATTTTGTTATATTTTAAATTAGATATGTTTTTTCCAATAAGATTAGTTTTCGAACACCTTTTTGGTAATTGTCTCGAAAGTTGCGTCCTCTCCGATTTTGACCAAATTTGGTATACGGGGGTTTCTTGGAGCGCTGATTACGAATCTAAAAAAATATTTTTTGGCAACGTTTCGTTTTCGAGATATTCATCATCAATGTTAAAAATCAAACTAACCTTATTTTCACTATATCCCCCCTTCTTTTTGTACACAATTATTGATTTTTACTCTAAAGTGGCTCACAAGGCAGTGGCCATTTTTTCTCATAAAATTCCTAGTGTATACATGGTTGCAGCCACGTTGCGGCGTGTGAAAGTGGAGGTTTACAATTAAATGGAAAAAAGGTGTAAAATAAATATAAAAACAAGTTTTTAAAAGGTGTTTGTGAAATATTGTCTGCCAATTTAGTTAAAAAATCAAGAATTCTGTGCAAAAAAAGGAAGGAATAGTTGGTTTGATTTTCAACTTTGATGAAAAATATCTCGAAAGCGAAACGTTGCCGAAAAAATATTTTTTCAGATTTTTAATCAGCGCCCTAAAAAACCCCCGTATACCAATCTTGGTCAAAATCGGAGAGAAGGCAACTTCTGAGATATTTACCAGCTTTTTATAAATTATAATTTGAAATAAAAATGTCAAAAAAATATGATTATAATTCAACTGCTCCAAATTGGATAATACCTTCACCAAACCATGTAACATGGTTTGGTAAAAGGATTTAAGTATATTAAAATATTTATTTTTCCAATATTTTGACCATAATACTTAATTTAGGTACTTACCCACTCCAAATAAATAGAACTTTTTGTTATTAATTTACTGGTCGGGTAAGGTAAAGTAAAACACACAAGTATATTGTTTTCTTTTTATTGATTTTTAAATAAAATTAACTTATGATATTTTTGCCTTATACATTCTGGCTTTTCAGAGGCCTTTTTGCTTTCCCAATGTAATCTCACATTTATAAATACAGAAATATTTTTTTTATTAAAAGAATTCGATGATTATCAAATATGTCTTGATTCTTTATGTGATCAATCATTACATCATTTGAAAAGACTGATTGTACATTATATAATACCTGATTATTTATATACATGGCAGTATTTTTAACCTTCAATTTATTAGACATTTGTCTAATAATTTTTTCAGATTCTCTGCAGATTATTATTACATCTTTACTTGGGGTAACGAAGTTTTCCGAGTATTTTTTTAATTCAATAAAATCATATTTATCGTTTGACAATAAACATTTGAGACACTCTTCACAGCGAAGTGTTTTCAAAATTTTGAACACTACATATCCTGCCATATAAATAATTATATTATCCACAAATGGAGATAATGTCCAAGCTGTGTTTATGTAATGATGGGATTGCACTATGCATGGTTCTTCCACTTCTTCAATATCAATTGTCTCTTTAATATGTTTGGAAGAAACATGTAAAATGTCAATCCCATCAAATAAGCAATTTCCAGTTTCAATCTGCTTTAGCTCCATCCTTAGTAATAACCTTTTGTAAGCAGATTGAAACTGGAGACTGTTGGGGTTGTTATTAAATTCTCCCCTGGCACGAATGGCAGAAAAAAAAGTTTCTAAATAATCTTGGTTTAGTTTATAGGTTAATAAATATTGTAAACCAAAATTATTTAGATCATGAAAATAATTTAAAGATTATATTCAAATCAACGATTATACCCAAAAAACCTATTTTACGGGTGATCTTAAAATCGGACAGCCATCAATGTCAGTCAAGCCCCTTACATATTCTTCTGCTGATTTCGCAAAGTTCTGAAGATACATAAGATTTTCTTTATTTAATGGAATATTATAACCACTTTTCGAAAATTTATTCTTACAATTAAGGATATACATGATGTCATTAAATATCTGACAAAATTCGGAAGTGGCCTGTGAATTTTTGAAGAATTCATAATTCGAATTTTCTAAAAATAATAGGGATTTCGACACGCTGGCGGATACTCCCATTTTATAATTTTGTCTTGATATTTTAGACATTTTTTATCACCTAAAGCATTTCTCACAAGTTTTATCATGTGACATACATCAAAAATTGTATAAATATAATTTGGAACATTTGGTAACTTAAAATATGGCTTTAAATTTTCAATATCGTAGCAAGCTCCCAATTCGGTGCACATCCTAATATTACTAGGGGCACCATCAAATGTAATGGAATGAACTATTGCCCCAGTTTCAATAAGTAATTCAATGCACTGAATTAAGAGCATGGACCTTTCCTTTCCAGATAATCCTGAAATTAGAAAATAGCCTACTGGAATCATCCAATGGTCATTAATAGGTACTGCCATAAACACCAATGCATATTTTGCCAATGGAACATTGTCCATGCCAAAAGAATCAACTGATCCAAATTCAATCCCCCCATAAAACTGATTGTTATTATAAATTAATTGTTCCCTAATTGACATTTCATCGATGCAAATATTGATAAAAGTTTTCTTTTCTGCTACTTTAATTTTTATTGCATTCAAGGCTTCAGCTGTGAATCCTGGAGAAGCATTTATTACTCGATACCATTGCTTAATTGTACTTGGGTGTGGCAAAAGATTTTTCCACACAGAACGAACATATGAATATGCTCGTGGGGAATAAAAGTGGAGAGCAAGAGCAAAGCTTCTTATTTTTCTGAGTATTTCCTATTTCCTTTCAATTGTTTCTTTATTATTTCCTGAATGTTATCTGGTAGTAATTGCTAAAAATTAAAATTTCTTTTGATTCTTTTTGTTTATAAAATTAAATAACATTAATAGTACTTACCACCATCTGTTCTCCAGCCTGTTCCAAAAGCAAGTTTTTCTGTTTTAAATGAGCAACCACGTCTTCCAAAGACTTAATCTTTTTGTGTAATAAACGGTTAGCATCCTGAAGTTTTTTAATTTTACTTGTCTGATTTTTATAGTTTCGCTTCACCAAATCTATGACTCTTTTTGCTCTTCTTGGCGTTTTCACATGTGTTGGGGAAATCTCGTTAATGTACCTTGGTTCTGAAAAACGGCTCCTTTTGAGGGTTGATTCTCCATCTAAAAATATTAAATAACCTCTAAAAATATGTACACATAAATAAAAAATTTCTGTTTTACCATTTAAGTCATTCGTGACTGAGCATTCCTCTGAATATTCATTTATAAGTTTGATGGGTGTGTTCTCTGCAATTAAATAAATTTAGATTACCTACTTATTTTAACAAAATTTAATTTATGTCTTAGCATCTAATGTACAGGACTGTAAACCAATAGTAGTTTCTGAAGTTTCTTCAACTTTTTCAAGGGACTCTCTTTCGGTGATATTTTCTAAAACAAAATTTAATTACTTAATAAACTAATAATTTTTTTAAAAAATACGGTACTTTGAAAGTATGTTGGTACTTACCACCCTGACTAGTAGAAGGTAAATCAAAACTTCTTTTAAAACCTGAACCAACTGTATTTATTACCTTCCTGGAAGGTATGGCACCTATATTCAGTTTCGGTTTTGGTGAAAAGGAGTGTGGTTTATAATAATCGTCTGGTTGAAAATGTTTTGAACAAATATACAAATTTGTTACATTATCGCTTGGAAGTAAATTACACACTTTTATCCATTGGTTTTTAACGTCTTCACCCAACGGAAAACTAAAATACATAAAAATTTGTATAATTAATCATTGTTTAAAAACTTCAGAAGTACAACTTTACAATCTGCTGCTTTGCTTATCAAAAAGTGATTCGAATCCAGATATAAATACTTGTGATACTGACTGAATCTAGGATATTTTACGAATTAAGCAATTATAAACTCAAAATAAAATGTGCCATCAAACAAGCTCACTAATTAATGAAATTCAACTTACCTGTGCAACATAATGTCTGCATGTTTTCGATCGTATTTATAATTGCATAAGAAACAACGCCTAATTAAGGGCATTTTTCACAAATATCGGCACAGAAAAATTGGTATAATCACACAAAAGTCACAGATTTAACTAAACCAGATGTGAAAGCCGGATCGGCTCGATTGAAGTTTTTGACTCGAGCAACACACAAAGGCATCGCTTTAGCCAGAGGCATTCTTTTAACGGGCAGCGGCTACCTGCACTACTGAAAATCAGACTTTTTATTTTTAAGGACAGGAACGTATTGCACGAATCTGTCAAAATTAAAAGGTATGCAAATTAATAATGACCATTTTTAAGCTTCAGTATTGGAATATGTACTTGGGTTTAATATTAAAATACAGGGTGTCCGAAAAGTCTGGACTGGGTCAAATATCTCGAGAACGAAAGGTTGGATTTCCGAGATTGCAACTGAACTTGTGTTTTTGAAACAATCGTCTATCTAATTCTGATGTCAAAAACCACCCCCACTCCTCTTAAGGGGTGAACGTAGGGTGGTTTTATAATTTTAAATAGAAACCCCTATTTTTTTGCATTTTCGGATTTCTCAAAAAATTCTGTGTTTGGCCCCAATTTTCACCCCCAACCCACGCCACCCCTTCACAGGGGATGAAAAAAACGAAAAAAGTAAAAAATAAAACTAAAACTGAACAGTTTAAATATTTAATTAAACCCGCAATAAAAATAAACATGTACAAAAACATGTTACCCAATCTCAAATTTCACCAACCTCGCCACCCTCCACAGGGGATAACAAAAATTATTTAAACAAAAATGAAACTGAACATTCTAAATTCTTAATTAAATCCATAATTAAAATAAACATGTCAGAAAAATATGTGACCCGATCTAAAATTTTACCCTTCAAACCTTGCCACCCTTTCATGGGGGATGACAAAATTAAGAAAATAATATTGCAATAAAAAATGTTTATTTTTATTACGGATTTAATTAAGAATTTAGAAGGTTCAGTTTCAATTTTGTTTTATTAATTTGTTTCATCCCCTGAGGAGGGGTGGCGAGGGTTGGGGTTGAAATTTGAGGTGGATTTAATTAAATATTTAAACTGTTCAGTTTTAGTTTTATTTTTAACTTTTTTTTTTCGTTTTTTCATCCCCTGTGAAGGGTGGCGGGGGTTGGTGGGTGAAAATTGGGGACCAGACACAGAATTTTTTGAGGAATCCAAAAATGCAAGAAAATAGGGGTTCTATTTAAAATTATAAAACCACCCTTACGTTCACCCCCTTAAGAGAGGCGGGGGTGGTTTTTGACATAAGAATTAGATAGACAATTGTGTCAAAAACAAAGTTTAGTTGCAATCTTGGAAATCCAACCTTTCGTTCTCGAGATATTTGATCCAGTCCAGACTTTTCGGGCACCCTGTATATTTTTTCTTCAAGCGTCCAAATAATAACTTAGGCACAGCAGGAATTTTTTTATTTACACTAGAATATCTCCAATAAATCATATAATAGTAGAAATACCAATATTGTAATATTCAAATCTTACAACGCGTATTATGATAGAAATACCAATGTTGAAATATTCAAATTCTCAATTAATCACCCTTACAATATTCATAATTAATTTTTTTTTAAAAGTTCTGACAATTTTAAGCGTATTATAATTTGAAAGTGTGATTATTATAGCAGCACGAAGCCAAGCTTCACGTCTAAAAAATGTCTATTGTGATTTTTGAATCTGAATAAATAAATCGAACTTACCTTATAGAGACACTTGGAAGCGAAAAAAAAGTTATTTCTTTATTATTAGATGTACAGCATCTACATATGCACTTATAACCTGTCATGTTATAAAAGTCGAAAATAATAAATATATTAAAACTGACTTTTACGCCCGCACTAGCCTCGTTTCACAGTAACTAGTAAACTAAACAGTTCAACGCACGCGAGAAACGGCTCCCGTACTAAATGATCCGCCGTTGAGCGGACCATCATAGTGGGGGACGCTGACCGTGCCGCCACGCTATGTTTCATATCTGGTCTTTTTTATCTGGGCAAAAGTCTTAAAAAGTTAAACACAAGCTAAAACGACTCACACAAAAAACAACAAAGGTTGATCGTTGACGGCGTTGACAGCACGAATCTCGGCGTAGCCAAGCAGTGTTGCCAAAGTACAAAATATAAAAAGTTCCAAGCTTATAAACCAAAAGAAAACATAATAACTAAAAATATCCTAACTATGTGTAGTACAATGGTAATACTTAGAAAATAAATAAATACCTATAAGTTTGTAATAAAGATCAGATTAAAAAAAATAATAATAAAATCTGGGTTAACATTTTTCATTAAGTATATAAAAATACACATTAAATCGGAAGTTTTTCTTCGTTTGGCAACGGTGCTGCCAAGAAGACAGTATTTAAGAAAGTATATAATGACGCCATTATACATATGCACGCGCAAGCGTATATTATCCGAAACCCTATTCCTTTCTCTCTTTCTTCGTGAGGGACTTCTCACTCTACTACCCTTCTATACCTGTTAATTCTATGGAATTATTGGATACCATATCATTGGACCCTTTTTTATGGACTATAACCTGACAGCAGAAACCTACTTAGACTTATTTCAAAATCAAATTGGACTCGCCTTGGAAGAAGTTCCTTGGGAAGATCAAATGATCCGGTACCAAATGGATGGTTACGCCGCCTATAATGCCCGTATGGTTAGAAAGTACATGGAAAATGCTTTTAACGGCAATATTATTAGTTCACGGTACCGGATACTTTGGCCAGCCAGGTCACCTGATCTTTAACTGCTTTCTGTGGGGTCACTTAAAAAGTGTCATTTGTAAAAATGTAAAATTTGAGAATCTAAACCAGCTAAAAAACGCTATTTCGTTGGAATGTAATAAAATTTCGCAATAACCTTTTAGCAACGTTAGAAATAAATTCTATAATCGGTTGGGATATTGTTTAGCTGTTAATAGGGGGTTTTTTGAACATTTGATTAATTAATGTTTTTACGTAATTTTCCATTATTATTAAAAAGGTTATTGTATTTTATTTCATTTTATTTCTCCACACCTAGTAAAAAATTAAAAGTTCAGGCTCTCTTTTTTCGGATCTATTTTCGATCTTCTGAGTTAAACATTTACAATTATTTATTGCGATGGCTTTGGACTCGAATTTACTGACAATACGTTTAATGATGTGAAAATAAATTGAAAATATTTCAGATGCTGCTATTGGTTTAATTAAATTCTAGTATTATAAAATTATTTTTTTAATGATCAATAATAATAATTGTTATTAGTTAAACTTAATTGTTACATTAAATAAAAGGTTTGATAAAAAAATAATGTTAACGTGTCTTTTACTTTAAATGTTATGGTTGTGAGAATAATGAAACAAAAAAAAATTCCTTATATTCGGCTGTATGTCAGATTTGACAAAGCCTTATAACAAATAGTTTGCTGGTGGCTGGTGTCTGTTTGGTTTTACCTAAACCGAAAATTTGGCAATTTTGCAATTACATTTAATTGAATGATTCCAGATTTACTTATTAAAATTTTTTGCAACTTGGCACGAGTGTTTGTCAGATTGGTCTCTTCAAAAAGTCATCTTACATTTTTTCTTTAAAATATACAGAGGAACCAATAATTGGCCCCCCTAAAATTTACATGGGATTTCCTATGTTCCGCTCTGTGACTCACCACACGGTATGTACAGAAAAATGGTCATTTTTGAAGTTGTAAATACAGGAGTTGGTAATTAGACTTCTGATTATCCAGAAAAAAAGACTTTAGCTACTACCTTTTAGGAAACTTTCCTTTTCCTAAAAGGGGAGAATGGGGGGGGGGGTAAAAGTATGAGTGGAACTTCGTCATTTCTGAATTCAGAAATATGAAAATTGTTATGTGGATTAATAATTACCATTAAAAATTATTTGTTTTAACTACTTTTTGAAATTACATCCTTTAGAAGTGTAAAATTGGATTGAAAGTTTGTATTAAAAAATCGTTACATTTTAAAGGCGTTAATATGGAAGTTGGTAATTAGGCTTCTGAACTTCGTCATTTCTTTATTTAGAAGTAAAAAAATTGGTATGTAGGCTACTGATTACGATTAAAAAAGATCTGTTGTAAAAATTTTTGAATTACATCCCTTTGGGGTAAGGTTGGAAATGGGGATGAAAGTTTATATAGAAAGATCGTTATTTTTAAAGTTGTTAATATGGATTAATTAAGCTTTTAATTACCCAGAAATAAAAAATGGTAGTATATTTGGACATTCATCTCCTAAGAAGTTAAAAACGAAAGACAGAACGCGGGGAGCGTAATGTGATGTGACGTAACGGTGTGTAAAGGGCAGACGTCGTTGACGCACGTATTAAATGTATGAAATTTTTTCACGAGAACGGGAAAAAACTGCCAAAATCGCGTAGTCCACGCGGGCAAAGCCGCAGGCAAAATGCTAGTAATATATAAAAACAAAGAACAGTTTTTGCAAGTTCGGCACCCTCCTAGCCAACTCTCCCCACTAATTGCGCCTAAGAAAAGAGAAAGTTTATTTAATTGCGTAAAATATTATTTTAATATTAATTACTAATTTTTTACAGAACACCCTGTTTATAAGAAAAATGATCGCATAAATTACAGTAATAAATTTGCTTTTAAATTTACCCGTGATATTTTGAGTGACAAATTTGGTAAGCAAGGTTTTATAGAGCGAACATAACCTCCCTAATCGGTTTTTTCTTCTCAGTAAAATATTATGACACCAAATTTTACAGGAGAATGTGAATTAAATCAGGATGAAAATTGGTTTTACCCAGAAAGTGGTATTTAAATTTTATGATCTACAAAGTATATGGAGTGTTCTAAAAGTTGAATTTTAAAGTGCTGTCGTTGGCATGTTATAAATGGAAATTTTTTGATAGCAAATATTTTAAAAATTTTGGAATCTTCCTATTTGGCACTTATAATAAAAAGATTTTTAATTTAAATTTGCAAAGTTTAAAACACTTAAACTTTTCTTATATAAATAGTATAAAAAATAAACCCTAAATTAAAAATATAAAAACAAAAACAATTTTTACTTTAATTTCTTATACTATTTGTGTAAGCAAATATATACAGGCTTGTTCACGCTATACGACACGGAATATTATTCAAAATTCATGACTTATAAAAATTTTACTCTTGAGATATATGAAGGTCTATTATGGTTACTTTTTAAAATTATTTTGATAATATAGGGGATGTCACAAAAGCCCTAAAAGTATCAAAGTTGCGTATAGGTGTCTATTTGATAAGGTTTATAATACCTAAATTTTAAGGTTTTTTAAATAATAGGAAAGTTTGCCAAAATTTAACCTAAATTTTATGCTTTAAATACTATATGAAGGTCTATTATGGTTACTTTTTAAAATTATTTTGATAATATAGAGCATGTCACAAAAGCCCTAAAAGTATCAAAGTTGCGTATAAGTGTCTATTTTAATAAGGTTTATAATACCTAAACTTTAAGGTTTTTTTAAATAATACGAATTTTGCCAAAATTTAACCTAAATTTTGGCAAAATTCCGTAATGAAGTTTAATAAAGTACAAGTGATAACTTCGAGTTTACTTTTATTATTAAATAATATTTTTTTAATATGTTAATATCCAAAATAATTGTTTAATTACTTAAGTAACTAGTAATAATAAAATTTTAAATAACGCCCCACTAATGAAATTTAAACACTTCTTATGTTTGGAAAGTTAGGGTACCGCGGGGTAATGGGAGCTATCGGGCAATGGGAGCCAACGTGTTATTTTAAATTGCGCGCCTTTGGGATCCCAGCGGCATCTGCACGGCCTTCCTAGTATTGCAGACATAGCGTCGCTGTGATTCGTTCTCAAATTCAGTAATAGTTGGACTCACGGTGCGAATGTCGGGATTTGTTGCCTATTATTATAACGTACGCGTGTTACAAACTGCATGGTAAGTTAGTGTAATTAAATTCTTTTAAAAACGTGCCTTAGTGAGGATAAACATTAGGCTTTAGAGAACACCAACATGTATTTATTGAATCGATATAAAGTTTTTTAAATTCGATTTTAACCGTTTGAATTTTTGTAAACAAAACGGGTAATGGAATTTTACTGGCTCTGATTACCCCAGTATGGCTCCGATTGCCCCAGAGATGGCTCTGATTACCCCATTGAGATTCACAGTATATATTTTTAATCTAGATGCCGAGAAAATGAGAGAGAAAAACAGACAAAAGTTCTTTGACCTTAGATGATTTAAAAAGGGCTTCTGATTTGGTCAAAATGGAATATCTATCCGAAAAGCGGCAACAAAAAATGTCGAATACCATATCAAACTTTGCAGAAAAGATTGAAGCAAATAAGCTCGATATTCCTGCAAAAATGGGACGAAATGCTGTGTTTACGCCTAAACAAAGAAGAAAGCCTAACCGCGCATTTAATAAAACTATCAAAGATGTTTTATGGCTTAACAGGGTGGCAACTACGACGCTTATCATTTGAATGTGCAGAAAATTTGCAAATAAAGCATCCTTTTAATAAAAAAAGCGATTAGCTGGCAAAGATTCGATGGAAGGATTTCTGAAGAGAAATGGTAATATAAGCTTCCATAAGGCTGAAGCAACGAGTTTGAACAGAATCAAAGGTTTCAATAAAGAAGAAGTATCTCGATTTTTTGAAAATCTACATAATGTAATGGAAAAGCATGCATTTAACCCAAATAATATCTACAACATGGATGAAACGGGTCACATTGTGCACGATCCAGGAAAAGTAATAGCCCAAAAGGTCAAAGAGAGTTGGAGCTGCTACAAGTCCGAGCATGGAAAAAATATCACAATTATTTGTGCAATGAGTTCTGCGGAAATTATATTCCACCTTTCTTTATTTTCCCAAGCGAAGCCACTCACCTCTTCTCGAAAAGGATGGGCCACCTAATGCTCAGTACCACGTTACACCAAGCGGCTGGACCAATGACGAAATATTCCTGGAATGGCTACACCATTTTGTTAAGTACACTAACGCACAAAAAGGTGCACCCATCTTACTTGTATTGGACAATCATTGCAGTGCGGCCTACTTGTTCTGCAGAGAAAATAATATCACACTTCTATCTCTCCCACCACATTCTTCTCATCAGCTGCAGCCAGTGATGTAACATTTTTGGACCTCTTAAGAAAGCCTATCATAGAGAATGTGACGCCTACATGAACTCTAGACATCTGAGCCAGATCACAGTGTATGATGTGGCTTCCCATTCAATAAAGCGTACAGTAAAGTTGCAACGATAGACAAAGCAGTAGCCGGTTTTGTACCACCGGGATCTTCACTTTACAAACATTTTTTCCAATGAAGAAGATTTTTGTTAGAGAACAATACCTCGATTCCCGTTGTTCAAGAACCCATCAATCAAATAAGAGCAGAAAATGTAGGCCCTGTTAGAAGACAGTCGCTAGGCCGGGATGTTCACATTGGGAGAGCAAAGAATGCGGTTCTTCGCAGACAGTGAAAGGCTTATCAACGCCAAAAAAATGTGGATCCCATTAGATGTCAGTGAACACCATCACCTCAACAATCAGACAGCTGTCTAATGATTTACAAAAACAGAAAGAATGGAAAAACAGTCGACCTCGATAGTTGATATTCTTAACAAATCTTCACCTTTACCACAGAGACACCAGGCTACAAAAGAAGACTAGGTCCAAACAACACTCCACAATATTGACGGAAACTCCAATGAAATTAATTTTGGAAGAGAAAGAGCAAAAGAAACAAGGGAAAAGAGAAATACAAAACAAATGTGAAGCAAATAAAAAAAATTACAAGAGAAAAGCCGAAGCAGTCACAAAAAAAAATGTTAAGAAGGCAAAAGTTCAAAGAGCGATGCGATGATGAGAGCTGAAATGATGGGGATGAAACAGAGTTGTGCTTTCTTTGCGGTGACTCTGGGAAGAGCGGAGAGCTGTGGTTCAGGTGCACAGTTTGTGGTAGATGGGTTCATTCTGAGTGCTCGGGTTTTAGTAAGCCTGATGATTACATATGTTACTTTTGTATGAATAAATGGTTTAAGCACATTAAAACTATTATTTAAATGAAACATGACATTTACAAAATATAAAGAAATATTTTCCCCTAATCTATAGTGGCCCCATTACCCGACATGACGGGGTAATTAGAGCCATTCACGATTACTGTTTCCTAATGATAGATCCTAATACACATGATTATATCAAAAAATAAATCATCGCGAACCATGACAAATATCTTAAGCTACATATCAATATCTTTGGAATGTCT
This sequence comes from Listronotus oregonensis, assembly GCA_019359885.1. NCBI lineage: Eukaryota > Metazoa > Arthropoda > Insecta > Coleoptera > Curculionidae > Listronotus > Listronotus oregonensis. The sequence continues at coordinate 56,945 of JAHBCN010003902.1, forward strand.
GTAAAGTCATAAATATAATTTTGATGAAGGTTTTTATTTATGTGGCTCCCATTCCCCCATTCTCCCCAATTGTTTTCAATTCAAATGATTCAAAAATGTTCACAAAACTTAGATTTTTGAACTCGGAAAGCTTACTAATATGTTTATTTTAAATTACTTTAAGTTTGAAACAGAGAATAAATTAAGAGTTAGTCAGCTGGGTCAGCAGGTTTTCTTTTTTTTTATTACTCAAAAAGCGCCTTTTTGATTCTGATCCGCTTTGTTGTAGTGAAAGTACATGCCCTAAGAAATATATCCATAATTTTATTGGTTGATATAAGTATATTGGAATACGGATAAAAACAATTGCTAAAATAATTTTTCATTTTTTTGGACCGTTTACGAGCTTGTAGAAATATTGAGAAAATCTGTTTATTCTTTTCTTAAAGACTGACGTTGGCTCCATAAGTTTATCTATAATAGTTCAAAAAAATTATAAGCATTGCGCGTTACCTCAAAAACAGTTTGAGAATCCATGCCAAAAATAGTATGTATGATGTTTTCAGAGTGTGCTGATATTAATTTAATACTAGTTTTTACAATAGCAATGAAAGCCATTTTACCATACCTATCCGGCTAAACCCTTAACGGAAAAAATTTAAATAGAGGAATTGCTGATTTGCTGTTGAAACTTGAGATTTCTTATTAAATTTTTTAGAAAATTCCATAATAATTTTTTTTTACCAAAGTGTTTCGCTTCAAGCCCATAGCATCTGCATATATATATATATATATATTTTATATATATATATATATATATATATATATATATATATATATATATATATATATATATATATATTATTTTTTTTTTTTTTAAAAAAAAAAACAGTATTGGAAAATTAATCGCGCATAATAGAGAATTCAATGTTAATTTTTACCCGCTTGAAAATCCAATCTACCAGTGTACGTTTCAATATAACGTCGCGATGAACTAGAATTAATTTAACTGTTCGACTGGACCCTACCCCGCGCTTTGGTTCGATTAGATAAAAATCAAATAGTTTTGGACATTTCCGACAGTATTAAAACGAGATCGGATAGGTGTACGTTGAATCAACAAAAATGAGAATTTTTAAACGATAATTTGTTGAAAAATTATCACAAAAAAAATTTTAAAAAAAGATTTTGCTTTGCCACATTACCCAAAAAAAGTAAATTCTAAAAAATAAATAAAGAAAATTCCAAAAATAAACTTAACGATAATTTTAAAACAGAAAATAAAAATAATTCTAAAGAACTAAAACTTATTTTAATAAGGGTTTGAATAATCCAGCACTTTCTGCTAAACAATACCCAAACCTATTGTAGAGATATCTCATATTCCTGAGCCGTTCAGGTGTAATTTGACCAGAAAGTTAAATTATTTTTTTCCCTTATTTCAACAAGGTTTCTAGCTCTTTCAAGACTGTGCCGATACACATTTTGTTGTAAATATCCCCAAAAAAAATCATTTGAGGATGCCCGCAAGCAAATGAACAAGAGCTCTGCGAGCCACCGGCAAATCCCACTAGCCAAACTAAAGCGCAAAGCGATGACGTTTCCAGTCGAACAGCTAAATTAATTATAATCCCTCGCGACGTTCTATTGAAATGTACACTGGTAGATTGGATTCTTGGCCACCTAAAAATTAACATTGATTTCCCTATTATGCGCGAATTATTTTCCAATACTGTATATATATATATATATATATATATATATATATATATATATATATATATATATATATATATATATATATATATATATATATATATATATATATATATATATATATATATATATATATATATATATATATATATATATATATATATATATATATATATATATATATATATATATATATATATATATATATGTATATATATATATATATATATATATATATATATATATATATATATATATATATATATATATATACACGGTGATTCATGAGGAAATGTTAATACTTCAGGTACGTAGTCAGGGTCCAAAAACAAACATAATAGTCAATATAAATATGGCTCCGCAAGGCCTTCATTTTCGATATACAGGTTGTTAAATTTTGTATTAAATTTTTCTATTTTTTAAATAAAATCTATGGTTATGAAAATATTGGATTAAAAATTGGTATCCGGGGGTTTTTTAGTATGACGGATTGAAATCTAATCTTATTGCGACTCTCATTTGTAGGGGGAGCCACCTACACGTCTTTTTACTATTTTAAACAATTACAACTTTTTGATACGGCCCTGTATTACATTTTTTAGTAAATTAGATAATTTTAGAAATATTGAGAAAATCTGTTTATTCTTTTCTTAAAGACTGACGTTGGCTCCATAAGTTTATCTATAATAGTTCAAAAAAAATTATAAGCATTGCGCGTTACCTCAAAAACAGTTTGAGAATCCATGCCAAAAATAGTATGTATGATGTTTTCAGAGTGTGCTGATATTAATTTAATACTAGCTTTTACAATAGCAATGAAAGCCATTTTACCATACTTATCCGGCTAAACCCTTAACGGAAAAAATTTAAATAGAGGAATTGCTGATTTGCTGTTGAAACTTGAGATTTCTTATTAAATTTTTTAGAAAATTCCATAATAATTTTTTACCAAAGTGTTTCGCTTCAAGCCCATAGCATCTGCATATATATATATATATATATATATATATATATATATATATATATATATATATATATATATATATATATATATATATATATATATATATATATATATATATATATATATATATATATATATATATATATATATATATTATATATATTATTATTATTATATGTATATACGTATGATGTTTTCAGAGTGTGCTGATATTAATTTAATACTAGTTTTTACAATAGCAATGAAAGCCATTTTACCATACCTATCGGCTAAACCCTTAACGGAAAAAATTAAATAGAGAATTGTGATTTGCTGTTGAAACTTGAGATTTCTTATTATTTGAAAATTCCATTAATTTTTACCAAGTAATATTATATTAATAATAATAATAATAATATATTTTTTTTATTAATATATTATTATTATTATTATTTTATATGTTATATATATATATATATATTATATATATATTTTATATATATATTATAAATATATATATATATAATATTATAATAATATATATATATATATTATAATATATAACCGGTGATTCATGAGGAAATGTTACTTCGGTACGTAGTCAGGGTCAAAACAAACATAATAGTCAATATAAATATGCCGCAGGCCTTCATTTTCGATATCAGTTTTAAATTTGTAAAATTTTTCTATTTTTAAATAAAATCTATGTTTAAAATATTGATTAAAATTGTATCCTATATGACGATCTATATATATATATATATATATATATATATATATATATATATATATATATATATATATATATATATATATATATATATATATATATATATATATATATATATATATATATATATATATATTATATATATATTTTTAGTTATATTTTTTATATATATATATATATATATATATATATATATATATATATATATATATATATTATATATATATATATATATATATATATATATATATATATATATATATATATATATATATATATATATATATATATATATATATATATATATATATATATATATATATATAATATATATATATATATATATATATATATATATATATATATATATATATATATATATATATATACACGGTGATTCATGAGGAAATGTTAATACTTCAGGTACGTAGTCAGGGTCCAAAAACAAACATAATAGTCAATATAAATATGGCTCCGCAAGGCCTTCATTTTCGATATACAGGTTGTTAAATTTTGTATTAAATTTTTCTATTTTTTAAATAAAATCTATGGTTATGAAAATATTGGATTAAAAATTGGTATCCGGGGGTTTTTTAGTATGACGGATTGAAATCTAATCTTATTGCGACTCTCATTTGTAGGGGGAGCCACCTACACGTCTTTTTACTATTTTAAACAATTACAACTTTTTGATACGGCCCTGTATTACATTTTTTAGTAAATTAGATAATTTTTATGTCACTTTTACGTTAAAAAGGTATACTTGTTAAAATTTGATATAAGCAACCGTTTTCGAGATATTTGGATTTAAAAAAATTACGACGCATCATACAGACATTTCACTTAATTTATAAAAAATAAAAAAAATTACAAGACAGTCAACGACACATTTAAAATTAAAGTAATTATTCAGCGTACATCATGCGTACAGTAAAGTGATTAATTAGTTTAATTTTAAATAAGTCGTTGACTGTCTTGTAATTTTTTTTATTTTTAATAAATTAAGTGAAATGTCCGTAAAAATTTTTTGTGGTAATTGAAAAACGTATATTGTAGGTAATCCCCGAGAAGAAATACATTTTGAAAAAGCTCACCACGATGAGCCAAACGTCATGGAATAATTTGTTTTAACTATACATTTTTAATAAAAACCTATGCCCAAGAATTCAAAGAAAATAAATCATATATGTATGTATATATATATATATATATATATATATATATATATATATATATATATATATATATATATATATATATAAAAAAAAAGTTTTTTAAAAAACTTTTTGTCTTTTTTCATCACGTGACTGAAAATGTATCACACTTGCAAGAAATGAAATAATAGAAAATACCTGTTTTCATAAAAAATATTTTAGTGTTTTTTTTTTACTAGAAACTAGTTATTAAAACATTAAAAAGTGGGTACCAAAATATACTTTGTTAAAACTTATTACCTTTTGATGTGTATGTTACAAAATCTTACTTTTAACTTTGTTTTACACCAATAAATATATCAGCATTAGTCTGGAAATAAAATTACATTAAAGAAATGATAATACACAGTGTGATTCCTAAGTTGACACTTTTTTTTTTTTAACTGCATATGAAACTTATTATAATAAACAACTTTTTAAAATAACTTTTTTCAAAATACTGAAAAACAACGAACTTGCATTCATTTAGTGTTTCGAATACGGTCCTGTCTAAAATAAGTTGTCACCGCCTAGGAAGTCTTCTGGATGTAGTGTTTGGACACTTTTTTTGACTTAAGCCGACGTAACTTGCAATTACCCGAGTGCTTGAGTCCAGAATAAGCCCGCAAGGAAACCATTGCGCGTACAATCTCAAAGCAGCGGTCGCAGATTAACGACACCCTCCATACATAAGGAACATATCTACGTATTAATTATTTTTGGATTGTGCCATTTTCGCGATTTAACAATAATTTAAAATCAAAATTGACTCTCGCCTCGTCCGTTTAAAGAATTATGACTAAGTCATAATGCGTGATTAACAAGACCAAAAACAAACGTAAATAAGAAATAAACTATCTTTTATGCTCAGGCTCGCTCTAGACACACCTTTAAATGAATTTCTGAAGCTTTGGTGTTTTTGGGTTTTTGAAAAAAAAATATTAGAAAAATTGACTTATTTTAACGAGTTTTATACACAGTTAAAAAAGCCTTAACTTAGGAATCACAGGTACATAAAGATTTGTAAATGAAATCCTTTTTGCTCTTTTGCTCATACCATTGCTACAAATATAAGAAACAGAAAAAATCATACAAGAAACATGTATTTTAATAATGTGTGTTTATTTATAACAATAAAATATTACTTATACAGGGTGTCAAAAAGTCTGGAATATTCAAATATCTTCCGCCGCTCTTAATCTTTCGACGAAAATTTAGCTGGCAACAAATTTTAAAAAGGCGTCAGATAAATGTAATTTCACTTTCCAAAGATACGGGGGAAAACCAAAAAGTAGTACCTTAGGTTTTTTAAATGGAAACCCCTGTATATTTTTATGTATTAATAGATATTTTCGAATTTCAATGGTATACAGTTTTATGTTTAAACTGATCAGCATTTGATTTCTAATTTTATTTTAAGTGATCAATGTTTTCCAGCCTATACAGGTTTTATTGTTAATGCCATTTGACTTAAATGACATTTTGTGAAATTTTTTTAATTACAAAGTAGTCATTTTAATTAGTAGAACAGGTTTAACTAAAAAAGAAAATTAGAACTTATGATGATTGGATACGGTGACGCAAGAGATCACAAGCGAAGTGTGTGATTTATTTAATCATATTTATCCGAATCGACCCAATTACTCAATGTTTGAATAAATTGCTTAAGAAATTTAACGAAACGGGAAGTGTAACCAGACTCAAATCAGGCCGACCGAAAACAGCTACTGGTGGTGATACGGCAATAGATATTTTACTGCATGTTCAAGAAATCCCACTCAATCGCTTTGCCAATATGGACTGGATCTAATGTTACTTACCAGTCTGTCAAAAATTTATTTGGAGGTGAAAAAATTGTCCGTTTAAGATTCATTTGGTTCAGGAACACAGAGGATATTTCGATAGACGGCAAGTTTGGAAATTATGATGAGGGTGCAATGCTGAGCATATTTTTCCAAAATATTTCTTTTCTGATGAAGCCGTTTATGCTTCATGGTATTGTCAACAGACATAACTGTAGATAGGTTGCAGTCAATCCCCGATGGATGGCCGAAGCACCACGCAAAGACCCAAAAGTGAATGCCTGGGCAGGTATCATAGGTCATAATATTATCGGCCATTTTTTATTGCGGGAAATCTTACATCAGAACTTTATTTGGAATTATTGGTGAACATATCATTCCACAGTTGAAATCCTATATCCAAATAGAAGAGACATTTGGTTCCAACAAGATGGTGCTCCCGACAGGTTTGCGGTGCGTCAGTTCCTGAACCGAGAATTTCCAAATCGGTGGATAGGGAGGGGGCGCTATTGAATGGCCGCCGGTCCGGTTTAAATCCTTTGGACAGGGGGCGTTTAAAAATAAGGTTTATAAAGATAGGCCGGAAAACATTAATACTTAAAAATAAAAATAAAATCAAATGCGTGAGACGGGAATACTTTTGATAACCTGTTACGAGAATTTAGGGACAGGCTTGGATATTGTCTAGTAACAATGGCAGACAATTTGAACTTTGATAAAGTATGAATCTTTGTTTGCAAGACGTGTTTCCGTTTGTAAAATTTCAGTTTGGAATTATGTTTTTGGTCGTTTATTAAAACTTGTCGTTTTAAAAATAAAACCTGTTAAAAGTTGAAACATCTACATAATTTACTTTGTTTTTATGTTCCTATTTAAAATTATCTCAAGTGCTTTGTAAAATTATAGCTTATTCGAAAAATTTTAAATCGTATAATTGATCAGTTTGACAGATAAACAAATAAAACTGTATACCGTTGAAATTTTGAAAAGATCTATTCGAATACATAAAAATATACAGGGGTTTCCATTTAAAAAACCTAAGGTGATACTACTTTTTGGCTTTCCCTTATCTTCGGGAAGTGAAATTACATTTATCGGCTTTTTTTAAAATTGTGTTGACAAATTTTCGTCGAAAAATTGGGCGGCGGAAGATTTAAATATTCCAACTTTTTTGACCCCTTATTTTTGTTGGTATAAAAATATTGTCTTAAAACTAGTATTTCCTTAAACGAAAACAGTAACCGTTTTTATTGTCGATATTTTTTAATATATTTTTAAAATATATCTTCAAATAAAGAATTAAGGGAAATGCAGTGCAGCTGCAGAAAAACTGAGTAATTTTTTACTTCATAAAATTCATAGTTTCTCAGTCTTCTAATTTAAACTCTTTTATTCCTTTACCCAGCATAATTGCTACCGGCAAAGCGTAGCCTGCTATTTTATTTGTACCAATTATCAAATTTTGCTTTTGTGCAGAATGCCCCTGCCTATTAAAGTGCATAGCTTTCATCTTTAACGTAAGAAAATAAACTGTTTTACTGTGTGTGTCTATACACCTTGATTATTTAATGTAGATAGTAAAAAAGTTAAAAAAAAAACTGGTAAATTTAAAGACTATTAGAACTATTATAGGGTAATTGGGGATAATAAAAATAAGGGATAGAAAGGTTGTCGCTCTTATCGTGCGGGTTAAATACATACGAATCAAATTTAAAAAATCAGAGGCTACCAAACTCTTATTTACTTGGGCTTTTGGCACTTTGACTTTGACATATTATTCCGCATATGGATATAAGCCAATGTATATGTGGTTGCATTAAAGCTCGACTCGACTTTCGGTCATTGACAATGAGAACAGTTCCGGCTTTAATTTCTTTAATTTTTAACTTGGGATTTTTAAATCCGGTATGGTTGGTATATAGTAAACCCTGTAAATTTTTACTAGAAAAATACAATATTACAAGTTTAACTTTTTTTGTGTAACTGAAATAAGTTAAGTCGTCTTGTATGCAACAAGATAAGACCTCAAGCATATAATTTCACAGAATTATCTATAGTTAACAGCTGCAAGACTTTTGTAAAGCTTATGTCCGCTTTCTTATTTATGGTCTAAGTTTAACGCAAGTCCCACAACATACCTCGTTATACAAAGAATTGCAAAAAAAATTAGATGTTTTCACTTTTTTAATACGCATACATGTTCTTAAAATATCTTTAATTAAGTAGTCAGTACATTTTGCTTAAATAAAAAGAACATTAATTATTAAAAGAGACCATGAATGTACAAAAAGAACTAGCTTTTGGAATTAGTTTAGGATTACTACAAAAAGTTAAACATGAAAAAAAGAACAATCCTATGCTCAAAAATAAAAAAAAAAAGTGTAAACGAAAGAAGCCAAGAGGCAAGGGTTTAAATGAATGTATAAAAATGAAGTAAGGGCAAAAATATATATATTCTCGATCATTGGTAAGGGATAATAATTTAGGAACTTTATTAACAAAAAGGCAATCGAATTGTAATGCCAATAAATAACTTTTACTTATGAGATCAAAATACGCTTCCTAATCATCCTTAAATGGGGAAACGATCACTCGTTCTATCAATATTTTTCTGTAACGTGGTCCAGCGCCTTTTTCAGAACAGCTTTAACCTGATCAACTTTAAGCTCACCACCCACATGCTTCCTATAATAGGGTTTTAATACTACCCACATAAGTTCTATCGCGTTAAATTCATAATGATACGGTTGCGAAAATCGTAAAACTCATAATCGTATTAATACTATTATCAACCAGATAAATATTTAATATTTTTAATGATTTTACCGTTAAAAGAAGTTCAGGCTTTCACATACAGCTAAAATGATGCAGCAACTATTAAAATAAAGTAATTTTTTTCTGAGACTAAATATTTATTTAAAACACGACCTACACTAATATTTTACATCACTCGTTCTATCAATATTTTTCTGTAACGTGGTCCAGTGCCTTTTTCAGAACAGCTTTAACCTGATCAACTTTAAGCTCATCACCCACATGCTTCCTATAATAGGGTTTTAATACTACCCACATAAGTTCTATCGCGTTAAATTCATAATGATACGGTTGCGAAAATCGTAAAACTCATAATCGTATTAATACTATTATCCACCAGATAAATATTTAATATTTTTAATGATTTTACCGTTAAAAGAAGTTCAGGCTTTCACATACAGCTAAAATGATGCAGCAACTATTAAAATAAAGTAATTTTTTTCTGAGACTAAATATTTATTTAAAACACGACCTACACTAATATTTTACTCTGAATATGCAATATCTAAATCACAATACATTTTTAATTAAATAATGTCAATTTTTATTATCACAGCTTCAACGATGTGGATGAATCGAAACAACACCAAACTAAACAATTGGAAATTCAACAATTTTCAGATAACTAAAGGCATTGCCTTGGCTCCCTAAACTACGATTTGTTTAATTATTACTAACTACAGAAATAGCTATAGCCACAGTAATTTCATTAATTTATCCAAAATGGTAAATAAAAGTCCATTATTTATCCAGTATATTTTTGTAGATTATTTGAATAAAAATAAAATTGAAAATATATCCTTAAACGAACGTAAAGAAAGATGTATGGCTAGCTTTTAATTAATTGAAATAAAGTGCCAAGTCAAATTTCTAAAATACAAATTAAGGTATCCTTGAAACCGTTAGTGGTATATTTTTTCTAGTCCATATAATTAATGAATGGTATTTCCACTTTAATTTTAACATATTCACATAAATCTTTAGTCTTGGGCTTTTTCCGTTTAAATTGTTTATTATTTGTTGTGAATAATAATAAGGTCGTTTTTTTTCATGTATGTACAACCTTTTGCATCATTCTTAAAATAATTTCAATTGCTTTAACTACTCCTTCTTGTATACTCAAAGTTCATCCTTTATTTTTGTTTTCGTTCTTGAAATAATTATTAGGATTAAATACCATTTTTTTTGCTTAAGGGTGTAGGAGTTCACAAAAAGAAGACCTTTTTTTCCACAATTTCAAATTTAAACCAATAAACTGACAAAGAAATGTCATTTATAAGTCAAAATAAAGCAAGTATTATTTTAATATAATATTTTTATTAAGGAGCTACTTGTATTTATTATTATATATTTGTACATATCTGTTTAGTTCGCCTTACGCGTTGTATTTAAAAGATGGCGTTGAACAAGTTAAAATGAAACGTAACTACAGAAGTTTGTCGTCGATTAATTAAGATACCCGCACGGTAGCAGCGATTTCAACTAGAAAAAATTTGTAAGAGCAAATTTATAGTTGATTATGGTGCTTGAGTGCCTAAATATATTAATAAATATAAAGTGCTATTAAATTAAGTCTTGCGTTTTTTAAAACGGAGTCAATTTGTCGTTATTTTAAAAATTTTAGCAAAAATAAGTAGAGAGCATATTTGTAGAAAATAAAAGAAAAGACATTTACTTGAGTTAAAAAACCTTTTTGTTGCAATATAAATCAAAAAAACAAATTTTACAAAAATAAAAAATCGTTTTTCTTTTCTTTGGGTCGTACATTTTTGGACAAATATGCTATAGTATTGGGCTTCCATACACCTTTAAACTTCCTTGATTCTTACGCACTCTTTACAAAAAATATATCATTCAATACTAAATGCACCCACAATTTGCTTAACAGCAGGACATTCTCAAGCTATTTGGCTAGTAAGTATGAATTTCAGGTATTTTTCGTAGACTTCCAACACTATTCCAGTGGATTTAATTTAACTTCTTTCTATTGCTGTCCTTAAAAATAATAATTATTAAACTATGTTTTATTAATAAAATAACATTACAAAACAACTTTTACGAAATAAAATAACACCGTCTTAATGAATAATTAAAACGATCTGATATAAAAGAAAAATCGACAAAAATTGATAAAAAGTTGTAAAATTTAAAAAATCACACCTTTGACAAATTTTAATGAAAATGTATTTGGCTACGCTTATTTAAAATATCTTTATATCAGCTTTTTGTTTTCTAAAGTAATGCTTTTATCTATCTTACCTTAGGAAAAAGTTGTAAACAAAAATAATTAAAAAAATGCGTTTTTTTTACTTTTTTTTGCATTTATTTTCCAAAAAAAATTGTATTTTTATAATATTTAGTCACTCAGGATCCATAATTTATTGCTTTTACAAATCTGTTTCTTATTTAAAGTGGTAGTACCTATAAATAGCCTACAAATTGGAAAACCTCCCAAACATCTATAAACAGTTTAGGTTTGCCTAAACATAAAATGTTGCTTATTGTAACATTTAAGTTCTTTTTTAAAAGGCCTTGTTATGTTTTGACTTAGGTATTCTTGCCTAACAGACAAAAACAACCAAAGATAAACACTAGATGGCCACTAACAGTCAATAACGGTCTTGTTTCAAATAAGAAAATTGCAGTAAATGTTCTGTACCCACTAAGTTAACGACGTCTGTGACTTACAATTCTGTACATTATTGACCAAGCAATAATTTCCACTCTTTAAAATGTAGAAAAGAAAAAATAAATAAAAGTCATTTGTATCTTATTTTTGTAGTTGTGCTCAACCTGTTTATTAACTTTAGTTTTTCTTTTCGTTCCCACAAATTTTGTTACAATTTTGAAGATTAGTAAAAAAAATAGATGCTTTTTTTAAAATCTTGTTTTAAAAAACGTTAGTCCTTTGGTACGTCTGGTAAAAAATTTCTGGTACAGAAACACTTAGTTAATGTTAAGATGCCACTTTTTTAGTGCTCTTAAAATTATGACCCTTCAAGTAAAACAGAAAGGTTTAATTCCGTTTTTTAATTTAATCTAAATTTTGTAGATAAAACATTGTAAGAAAAACTATTTTCTTTTAAAAATAAAGATCTTTATTGTGACTTTTTTATCTTAATTGTTAAATAGTTTAGAATATAAAAAAATCTGTAAGTCATTCCAAAGTGTCAAAATTTCAATGCTAATTATACCTTGAGTTGTTATAACTATAAACTATAACATAAAAAAAATATTTTATTAATTATCAAATTAATATACGATTTTCTAAAAACGTGCCGTTAATAAACATGCAGAGGGGATAAAAATTTTTTTAAATTGAAGGGTAAAAAAAAATGTATGTAAA
>JAHBCN010003903.1:0-45000 GCA_019359885.1 Listronotus oregonensis
CTTGCTCTCCAATTGAGGCTTAAGGACTGGCTTAAGAAATTAAATAGTGAAATAAAGGCACTATTGATAGCAAAACTATGAGTTGGCTTAATCATAAAATAAAGAAGACCGTTAATATAAAGTAGGAATAAAGTTGGTGTCAGTACTAAGTCCAGGGGTACCAAGTATTAATTTGGTGAAAGTTCGAAGAGTAACCATCTGCATTTACGAATTTACGTCAATTGAAAAGAAAATTGGAAAAACAAGACAAAATTAAGGTGAAGGACCGTGAAGATTATTAAGGACCGCCTTATACTGAACCGAGTCAAAAGCCTTAAATATCTCAAGAACAATGGTCTGGGATTTGCCAAGGAATTTAAGTAACTTTCATCAGTTATCTGAAACAAAAGGAAGAAGATCTACTGTGGATCTTTTGTAACGGAATCCATACTGTCTGTCATGTATGATTTTTTATTTGCCAAATGTTTTTAAATTTGGGAATTAATATAAACATCTAAATAAAGAATTGGGTCTGTAATTAGAATAAAGAGTTTTACATCATCTCTTGAGGATCGGTTAAACAGGCGCAGCCTTTTAGCTCTACGGAAAAATATTCTTATGATAAGAAGAAAGTTTAGATAAGTACAAGTTCAGAAACATATTTTTTAGGCAGACTGGTATGCAGTTTAGCCCCTGATAATTTCTCTGTACTAGGTAAAGAAAGGATACGCTTGATTTGTTTGACTCTAAAAATGACTTCAGACATTTTATAAGGAACAGGCGCAACTCTGAAAGAGGCAGATGAACGAAAGGATCAAGTAAATGATTTCTCTGCGTTTGTATCATAGAAGAATAGTTTGATCCTTTCATATTTTTTTTTTGATGCCGGGTGCAACATGTATAACAAAGAAGGTAATAAATTTAAATGACTTATTAGAAATGCATAGTTTAGAAGTTTACAGGTATATTGTTTTGAAATTTTTGATCAATAATCAAAGTAATTTGTTTTATTATTCATATCCCAGTTTTGATCTAATTATAGACAAAGATTTATCAACTCAGTAGAACATATTAACTGCGCTAATGTTTAACAACATGTAATACATAAATATTTTTAACTTGCAACTTTCGTGCATTGTATGTAGAACACACTGTTGAACTAATAACAATAAATTTAAAAGCAGACCATGTCATCAAGTTAAATAATAACATGGGCGTGAATAAGGCGGAACTAGGTAGGTGATTTTTCTCTTTTTTAGTTTTAGATGCATTTGACGTAAATAATATTTTTGAAAATATAAAATTATTTTCATTCTTAAATTTTAGGGACATATTTGTTTACATAAAAAAGGTTATTTATATAAATAAAGACTTGAAAATTCTATATAACTTATTGGAGTGGCTGTATTTTACTTTGCGAACTTGAAACGAAAAAGTTGAACAGCTTATAAAACCCACGTCACTCCGCACATCACAGCATGGTTTGTATTGCCGGTTTCTTTTAGTCATTAACTGGCATTTAGATTTTTTTTAACTTGGTTTTGATAGCACCGTTGAAAAATGCATTAAACCAATGTACGTGGTGTGTTAAAAAAGTTGTACACATACATGTAAACCATACTTTAAAAAAAAGTGATAACTAACAAGTCTGTAAAAATAAAATGTAGTTTCTATTTAGACCAATCATTTAGAAGATTTTAAATTATTGTAAAACGTCTCTAAATATTAATTTTCCTAAACATGGAAGATTTGTGCTAATAATGCTCCAATAACTGTTGAAAACGTGGTTTTGTCCTAACCATAAATCATTGATGCTAAGAAAAACCAAAAAACGTCATGACTTTGTAATTACATATAAGAAAATAAAAATAATTCGTAATAATCCATTTCATCAATCCAAAAAATCTGGCATCGGAAACTAACCCAAACATGTGTGCCTTCCTTGATTTCAGTTTCTTTTTAGTCCACATATTCGCTACAGTTTCATATAATTTTCTGACCTGAATTTCTAAGCATAAACATGGCAAAAAATCTCTAAAACTTTTATCTAAATTGAAATTTTTGCCATCGTACGTTCTATTTTATACACAAGAAGTAAAAAAGTTTATCGACATTTTCAATATGCTGATTAGAGCCAACCTGAAACTAAAAAAAATATATCATTTACTTTTTCTCACTACAATTCATTATACAACTATATTCAGGAAAAAAATAAAGTCCTTATTAAAAAAAATCCAAAGTTGCGACTTGCATTACTTTAAGTCAAGTATCATTTGCTGCATTAAATTAAAACAAAATTTGTATATCTACAGGTTTGCAGAAGATAACAATGCTGGTTCTGTGTTTCCCAAAAAGCTATTTACAATAATATAAAAACTGATGTGTTTTTGCAACCAGATAAGGTAACAGCAAAATCCTAGCGATTTAAGAAAGGGCATATCGTAGAGAAATGGAAAAAAACTACTTTTTGGTCAATTTCCACTGTATTTTTATAAAAAATTATGACGGCAATTTTGTAGAAGTACTACATTTTCAAACTCAATGAGAAAACATTACATGTTTATAATAATACATTAACCTAACTTAATGAACTGTTAACGTGTAATTAGTCATTTGACAAGTTTATCTTTGGGTTTTTATTGGATTTAATAACTGTAATTTTTAAAATGTGTAGTTTTTTACTTTTTGGTGAGGTATAACGGTATTAAAGATTTACAGATTGTTAATATCTGAGAACAAATGGCCTTGCTAAATTTAAATTTTTTTTATTTATTAAATGAAAAGATTTATAAATTTTACACCTAATATTATGTTTTCTTTTTGTCTGGCCTATGTTAAAGCTATTGCCTTAACTACAGTTCAAGCTATAAACTTCAGATTACACAGCCCCATGAAAAAAAGTTGGTCTGAAAGACTTGACCATAGTGTCTGTATGTCTTTGGGGTCACTAAACCTGAATCCGGGGTCAGTTTGACCCTATCAGGTTAGGGTCAAGCGCATTTTAAGGTCAAATCTGTAAAATAACGCAGACCAATAATAAAAATAAAAGGTTTGAAAGTCATTACCATAGTATCTTTATGTCTTTGAGGTCGCTGAATCCGAATCCGGGGTTAGTTTGACCCACCAGGTTAGGGTCAATGGCTCTTTAAAGTCAATTCTGTAAAATTATTCGTAATCAAATTTAAGGGGTGTATGTGTATACTTATGTTTTTAAGGTCGCTGAGTACGAATCCGTGGTCAAATCTATCAAATTAATTATAATTTGGGAGATTTGACCTTAAAATATCTTGTTATTATGACCCGATGGGGTTAAACAGATCACGGATTCATATTAAGGGACCTCAAAAACACCCTTTAAATTTAGCTGCAAATAATTTTGCAGATTTGACCTAGAAATGCTCTAAAATGAACTGACCTCGGATTTCGATTCAGCAACCCCAAAAACAAAAAGATACCAGGATCAAGTCTTTTGGAACTTTGAGTCAGGATCAAGGTCATTTCAAAGTCAAATTTGCAAAAATATTCGCAAAAAAATTTGATAGTGTATACTTATATTTTTGGGGTTCCTGAATCCAAATCCGTGGTCAGTTTAACCCAAATTGTGGTTGCGATTTGACTATAAAATATCCTTGACCCTGACCTGATGAGGTCAGACTCACCCGGGATTTGGATTTAGCGACCCCAAAAAATTAAAGTTACCATAATCAAGTCTTCTGGCCCTTAAACTTTTTTTTTTTGTTGGGCTGTGTTATTAAGTGGCGACATTTTATCTTGGATGTCAAAAAATTCCTGAAAAATATTTGTGACGGTCTGAAAAGCTACTTTTATATTGTGTTTAACATAATATGTGCTATTTCATCTGAAATTGGTCAAAAATGGTGTGGTATATTGGTAGGTCGTTTGTTGAATATTTGGATATACCTATATGGTTAATCGTTGTAGGTTTTTTTTGGAATTAGAGAGATAATGCAGTGTTTGCCAAAATATGTGATTATAATATGCAATCATTGTAAAAGTATTTTCTTCTTTTTAAACTCTATTATTTTTTAAAGAAATTGTAAATGCACTGTGAATCATAGATCTGTGTGCTGTAAGTTTATGCGCGTGAAAATGTGTAGATTAGTTTAAAACCAAACAAACAGTAAATAGCTTAATATGTGCAAGTCAACTAAAGTTAACAAAACAGATAGACCTAAAAACAATCCACGTTGTTATTCCCATTGCGCTATTGTATTTTTATTAATATCTGAAGATTTTTCATCTGTATCTTTAATATAAATAAATGTACCCCCTAGTTTAAGTCATTTATTTTTTTTTTAATATAGTAATTCTACGAAACAGCACTCGCATGTTTTTACAAAAATACCGCATTGCAAAACAAAGTATCTTGTTTTATTTATCTTCGTTAAAATATATCAAAATAGTGGACTACTTAATCCAGTATCTGGAGAAGATCATTCTTATGTGTGTCTGAAAAACAAAAAAGACAAAAATCAATATTTTAGTTAAGATGAAAAAGGTTAAGGTATATTAAAAAAAATAATAATATGCATTTTTAAATCTTACTATGTTCAGTTTTAATCGTAATTGTAGAAGTACCAGCGACATTACAAGTAGGCGTTGTCAGCTTTGCAATATATTTCAATTTTATTGGCACTAAAATCTATACTTTATTATAAATTGTAAAAATATCAGTATGAACATTTTAGTTTCGAAATTTTACTAGTTACAATTCACAAAGTAAAAATAATTCGTAATCTTTTTAAGAAGTAACTCGATAATATTTATTCATTTCTTATAAAAGCTTGCTCTAAATGCTTAAAAAAAAAACTACAAAAATTCGCTGTTGGCCACCAGTTATGTGTATATTACCTTCTTAAAGATTTTTCGTTCTTATATTAAGCAAAGAATAAGCTTTTGACCTAAATTTTCAGATGTAAAAACAGCGTGAAATCCCTGAAAGCTCTATCCAATATAAAATTCACTCCAGCGATCATTCTATTTTATACAACAACACCTAAAGCTCAATTTTTAGTCAACCGGATTTCTTATACATGATGGTTTAACAGAATGGCGTAAGAGACGGAGAGGTTTAATCTCTATATTAGAGATAATCTTTTTACGTGCTTATGAGATTTGCTAAAGAAATTTAAGCCAAGCTTTAGTGACACAAATATTTTCAAGGGTGATAGTAGTTTTTAAAGTAATTAAACTACTAGCCCAAACATTATTGGAAATTGTGAACTATTGATTTTTTTTTCCTACCACAAAAAATATGGCAAAAAAAATTAGCCGTTAACTTGGTAGTTACTAGAAATATTTAGAGAACAAATTAAGGTTATATGATGTTTGACTTAAATAATTTGTCTTACAGCAATAACATAAAAAAGACCTGCTTTATTTTACCAACGAAGAAAGGTTTTGCTGTGGTGAGACAATAGGTAGCCACATTTTGGTGCTATATGCTTTACTACCTCGTAACAGTACTAAACTATAGACAATACAAGCTCTATTTGCAGTAAGTTATTTATTTAAGAGCTGCAAGATACTATAAATAAATATAATTCATTTTAAATAGAAAGCAGTTCGGTTTTTTTAGAATTCCTTAGTATTACTATTTTTTTTATATTCTGCACTCTTATAAATCCCTTTACAGTCCAACTTGAGAGACCCTGAACTTTCCACTTTCTTTGTTCCTTTATCCCTAGAGTATCTGGACTGTAATACCTACTGCTTCCAGGGGTTAACCCTTCTCCTCCTAGTCAGTCCCTTGTTAATAAGCTACCGTGGTTTTGGTAGGTAAAGAAAGAGTGTATTTTTTTATAGGTCGTGTAAGAATACAACATACCTACATTCATATTTACCCAACCAACTTTACTTAGAAGTATCGCTATTACAAAGAATACAAATAGTGGGCTTTCTTAGGTAAACTGGAAAAAGGGTGCAATATCTGCTAAAAATACGTAGGTTGCTATGTATTTGGTTTTCTATTTTGTGACAATCGCAACAGATTTTATCAGTAACTCTGCACCAGATCTCAAAAACGACTTTAAAGTAATTATTTTTCTTATTATATCTTCTTTTTCTTGCTTTGTTTTTGGCTTTAATCCCCTCAGGTTCAATTGCTCCCTTTTCCATTCAGAGCTTCTTAGGGCTTTATCGGTGGAAAATCTGGCTTAAAGCCCCAAGATATTTCAAAAATTTTACAATTAATTTGAAATTAATGCGAGGCACAAATTATATTATTGGCGGTCAAGCCAAGGACTGCTACTGGTATTGCACATATCCGGTTTCTGTCAGTTCCGATGTTTTCCGCTGCGCGCGCATCCATCTTTCGCCATTGGAAAACAGCTCGTACACAACAAAAAAAATAGAAAAACACCAGTTTATCAGACTCTTCGCTCACAGCGCCTAGCCCCCAGAAGAAGGACCCCATTAAATGGCGTGAGTCTCTTCTTGATCCCCGAGGGTTAGAGTCAGTTGATACAGCTCCGCCAACCGCCCTTTCTGGAAAAAGCTATATAGCTCTCTATCGCGTGACTTCATTGGTCGGAGGTCGAACAGAAACTTTTATTATATTTTTAACCTAGATCTTAGAATTTTCTTATCTTATCGGATCTTAAGCAACTTTAACACGAATTTTTACGAAGTCGCTAAAAGTTTTGATCAAATTGAAATTTATTCTCCTGTGCATTATACTGTATAAAACAACACAAGAATGTAAAACACTTTTCTGCATTTTTCCTGGACACGGTTAGCAAGTTTAAATTTTTTCCTAGAAGTTTGTTAAAGAAAACTATGTTACAATTTTGTATAATCGCCTAGCTGCATTATAAACATATTTATACGGTGTCTATCAATGATGGGTGAGAGTGATGAGCAAAAAAGATATTCTTAAATATAAAAGTTACGTAAATAATGTTTTGCGTAAAACTGTAGGTAGAATTAATACGCATATTTTTGTTAATAGAAGGTTATTTAAAACTAAATAGTAGGTAATCCAAACTTACCTTTTTAAAATCCTTTAAATTTTAAAAGTAAGTTACTACTATATAATTTACCTACCATTTATTGCAAATTTTTAAATTGGCTAATCTGAACATTAACTGGGTAATCTCGAGTTTAAAACTGGTTATGTTATTCTCGATATTAATTGGGTAATATGGAGAAGAACCCAATGTAAACGTTTACCGTAACACACAACACAGGCAAAAAAAAATCATGCTTTATAATTTTATTTAAAAAAATGTGTTTCCTTTTTTGACGATAACTTCGTTCCTATTTGAGCTGGTTTAATTACTCGAAATCCATTTTGAAGGAATTTTTATTGACTGTAAGATTATGAAAATAGTTTTTGATCACTTAGTTTTTAAGATTTTTGAGGTTAAGGAGCTCGAAAAAGGTACTGTCTCATTTAATTTTCATGCTTCAGAAATACGGAAAAGAAACAGTAAAAAATGGCGAAATTATTATTTAAGAAATTACCTATATTTATTTGTTTTTAAAGTTTCCTGGAAAAAAGAATTTTAAGAATTAAAAAAAAATAAATTATCGAGATGCCTTTCTATAAAATTAATGCTTTCTAAACCACTCAAATGTCTGGGACCTAGGACATATAAATGAAGTACAAATAAGGTAAATTATTTTTTTATTTTTGAGTTAACATATGTTTTTGGTTGCTTGGTTGGTTGATAATCACATCACTTTTAATGCACAATTTGTCTTTATAAATTCGAGTTACCCATCTTAGTTTTAAGATAACTTACTTAAGTTTTTTCCTAAGTTTTTTCCTTCGAATAAATTTAGGGCAAACAAAAAATCGCCTTCAAAGAGTTTTAACTCGCTATATATTGCGTCTATAACCACAAGTAAAAAAACAAATTAATTGGTTTTTGAATTATTCCCAAAAAATGGTAAAAAACATCTTTTTCTTTAACATTTTTAATCAGAAATAACTCAAAAAGTATTACGTTATAATTAATTTTGTGCTTAAAATTAGCCCATATATTATTGTTATTTCGAAAATAAACGATTACACGCTCAAGGAGGGGTGACATTCATACCCGGGGTTAAGGCATTAGTGTTATATAACTTTTGTTGTGTCATTTTACAAATACTATCAAAATTTCAAGTCAATCGGTGTAGTTATAAACAATTCGAAGCGAGAAACTGTAAGTGACTGGACTAATAATTATTATTTTTACGCTTTTTATAAAATAGTTGCCTAAGGGCGTCCACTATTAAAACAGTAGCATTAACTGCAAAAAACATTGTAAAAAATTCAATAGGAAAAATACTTTTTATGTCTTAACAAAACCAAAACGGTTTTTTTTTACAAACAAGTTAAAATTAAAAAAAAAATGCTTTAAACATTTTAATAAAAATATGGGCAAGACTACATCAAGAGCTTAGTAAAGTTTCAAATAAACTTGGTCATAACTTTTCATTTTTCAATGCTTACCTCTGATAATTTTAAAGATCCATTATCAATTAAGGGCACACTGCATAGTTCCTGTTTTCTTTACATTACGTTGTCCCAGAGCGAGTTTATGACTTGGTCAGGGCTAAGCCTAATAGGTCGTAATAACTTCCCAAAATCTAACCAAAATACATTAGGATCCAGACTTAGATTATGATTAAAAAGGCTCTGGGAAAATCAATAGGGAAAATGCTTTAAAACACCAATTTAATATTTTACGAATGTCGGAGTTACACCTAAACTATTTTAAAATCAAAAACCATATTGATTATGGTCATAGCATTTTGAAGTATTTAGGTTATGTAACTTTACTCCGATATGTCCTTCATATTTTCGTAAAGAGTCTTATCAATTAATTTTTTATCTGTCGAAGTTTATTCTTAATACGCATATTATTGGTACTACAACTAGTTGCATGAGATCGATGTTTTCACATTGTTGTGCAATTGATACGACTATAATTTAGTCGAAATAAAGTCCTCAAATGATGAGGATGTTATTAATTTTTGATATTTTCGACTGAGAATGAAAAGACGTTTCTGGATGCACCTGTATTTTGTATAAAATTTTGAATGAAAGATGTTTGTAGCAGCAAAGGTTTATTTGTCGATGAATTTTACAGAAAATAAAAATAACAAACGTTACTACCTATTCCTTTTTGGTCTTCCGATTAATACATGATTATTATTATTTTAAGTAGATTAGTAAGATTGTTTTTAGCTTTTGTGGACATCTGAAAACATAACTAAATGTAAAAGTAACGTGTAGCCGATAGAATAATCTTGGAGCTTGGCATACATCGTCGCGGGAACGCGAGTCGGTTTTGGAACTGACCTAGTGAAATTTTGACAAAATTTTTCACAAAAAAAATACTATTAATTAAAACTTATTTCTACAAAGATAATATATAGATTTGTAGTTCTAGACGACGACCTTCTGGCAAAAATGGCCAAAGAGACGTTCCACTGCCTCGGCTACGCGGACGACATTGTCATCGTAGTTAGAAGCAAGCACTAGAACTTTGCTTCAGAAAAAACGCAATACGCACTGAATATCGTAGACGAATGATGCAGGGAAGAAGGCCTGTCTGTTAATCCACAAAAGACCGTTATCGTTCCCTTTACAAAGAAAAGAGCACTAAGGGCACTCAGATGTCCAAAGCTCAATGGAGTGGAAATCTCCTTCTCAAAAAAGGTCAAGTCTCTAGGAGTCATTTTTTACCAAAAGATGAACTGGGGACCACACCTCAACAAAGTTGTCCAGAAGGCAAAAATCGCCCTCGGGAGATGTCGCAGGCTTTGTGGAAAAAGCTGGGGCTTAACCCAAAGATAAACTTGTGGTTGTATAAAATGGTAATAAGACCCATGATAACCTACGGCTCAGTTACCTGGGGGGCAAGGGTCACGCAGACCGTAACAACCAGACAACTTCAAAGCGTGCAAAGGCTAGCTTGCGTATACATCACGGGAGCTATGAAAACAACCCCAACCGCAGCCCTGGAAGTGCTGCTAAACCTGCCGCCACCCCACATTTACATACAGGGAGAAGTAAAGGCGGTACTCTATAGACTTAAACGAGGTCAAAGTCAAATTAAATAACATCAAAGGACCTCAAGATGGGAAATAGAGGGAGACCAAGAGGTCAGCTCATTTTTTGAGATGCCCTCGGATAGGTCAACCCCTCGTTTCATCTTCAACAGACACTTTCGGATTGTCATAGCAGATAGGGACGACTGGAAAGAAGGCCCTCCAATTAAAGCCCATCATATCTGATATACAGATGGCTCCAAGACAAACAAGGGAGTAGGAGCTGGCATCTATTAAGACAAGCCTAGAGAAAAGATAATCTTAAGTCTTGGTCAGCACGCCACGGTTTTCCAAGCGGAAATCACAGCAATAATGCATTGTGCCGTGATGATTAAAGAAAAAGGGAGTAAAGGAAAACACATCCTTATTTACTCAGTCAGCTAAGCGGCCCTGAAGGCCATCAGTTTTTCAAAAGTTAATTCCAAACTAGTGGGAGACTGTATACAGGCCCTGGAAAAAGTCGGCTTGGCAAACAAACTTACGGTAGCCTGGGTACCAGGCCACGAGGGCCACCCAGGTAACGAAGAGGCCGACGATCTAGCTAATAGAGGATCAGCCATGGAAATGATAGGCCCTAAGCCATTCTGTGGAATCTCGGCAGGCCTCTTTAAAGCATCTATTAAGAGCTGGGTAGACAGAGAGTTTCAAAGCTGGTGGGTACAAACACCAGGACAAGACCTGCTTGGCCAAATTTACCTCATACCTACTAAGCCACAGCCGTAAGATCGTAAGGATAACGGTAGGTCAACTAACAGGACATTGCAAACTCAACAAGCACCTGGAAAAAATAGGCCTGGTGGAGGATAGCCTGTGTAGGTTCTGCCAGGAGGCTGAAGAAACAGCCGTACATGTGTGGTGCCACTGCGAAGCACTATGTAGGGTTAGGTTTACTAGGCTTGGTGAGGAAAAGGCAAAACCGGCAAGATATATGGAGTGGCCAGTGTCAAGACTCTGGAGTCTAGTTAAGAAGACCGGCCTGGACAAGGTACTCTAAAGAACGATAGGAGAAACCACAATAAATCTGGTAAGGTTGTAGTGGTTGAGGCCATTTTTGCCATCTCCGCTCAAATAATCTAATCTAATCTAGATTTCATAAGAAATAATTAAAATTTTAAAAATTTGCGTCGGGTTTTTAGACTGCAAAAACGCATTAAATGTATCAAAATAAAGAAAATAATGACGATACATACAAAAACCAATGCAACTGATCGCAGTGCGACCGACATGTCTAGACGCATACAACTAGTTGTATGGTTGCTTCAGTCGGATTGCACAAGTGTGAATGATTCTACGAAATCAGTTCCAGAACCGACTGGCGTTCCCGTCATACACCATACAAAGCCTCGAAACTCAAGATTATTCTATCCGCTAGACAGTTACTTTTACATTTAGTTATGTTTACTGGCGTAGCTGGGATTTTCAATTTTTTTAATTAAAAAAGTATGACAAGCGACCCACACCAAGTATTTTTTCAGATGCTATTGACCTCAAGGGGAACACTTTGATAAAGAAAATTTTTATTTTGGAATTTGCGAAAAAAAGTTATTTTTTTGCCGCCCCCCACAGAAAATCTAAGTTTTAAGAGCGAATCCTCTATTTGTGTTTTTTTCATAAATTTAATCAAATTTTATCGCCAACTTCCAAATTACGCGAAAATATCTACACTTTTCTTGAAGTTAGAGGCATCTGATATATATGCATCAGAAAACTGTTGGGTGAAAAAATCATAGATAACACAAGTCGACATAATTTTTGAAACATCAATGAGAATGCTTATTTTGCGTTTAATTTAGGCCGTTATTAAAACACTTTTCCCAGAAATGGCCTAGCACGTCCTATTTTCAAGTACCTGCTCCTTTTTTATATAATGCGATCTTTGAAATCATTTTTACCTGCCTTAGGACCGGAAAGTACAACAAGGCCGCAGAAGGGTTATTTTCGCAGTATTGTACAAACCTTTATGACTTTTATTGTTTTCTGCAGTTTAGTTGGTTCTGTCTCGTTTACAGTACAGTCAAGTGTTTAAGTCGATTTTGATATAAAATGGCAAGTTCGAGTCGTCGATGTTGCAAAAATCCAGCCGATAAGTTTTGTTATATATGTGGACGACTTATTATAAAGTCCCAAGCTAGATCTACAACCTCTATTCATTTAGCCCATTCAGCGACAATCGACAATGAAAGAAACCTATGACAACTTAGCAACCATATTAAATCGTATTAAATATGAACAGTATCAGTGGGATATGTGGAGATTTAAAAGTCATAGGTATTTTGCTAGGACTTCAAGGGGGTTTTACGAAATATTGCTGTTTTTTGTGTCTTTGAGATAGTACACTACAGTAAAAAGGATTGGCCTCATAGAACTTCTTTTGAACCTGGTACTTTAAACATTAAATATGCTCCCCTTGTTAACTCAAAAAAGGTGCTGCTACCGCCTCTTCATATTAAGCTTGGACTAATGAAAAACTTTGTCAAAACCATGGTCCAAGAAGGTAGTGGTTTCCAGTACCTAAGAAAAATATTTCCTCAACTAAGTGATGCAAAATTAAAAGAAGGCATATTTATTGGACATCAGCTCCAAGATGAGCTCCGTTTTCAAGAACAATTAAATGAAAAAGAATTGGCAACTTGGACGTGTTTGATACGTTTAGTAAAAAGATTTCTGATCAACAAGAAAGATAAAGACTATAAAAGCCTCATAGATAAACTGTTGAAAACCTATGAATTGCTAGGGTGTCGCATGTCTTTAAAAATACATTATATATTATATATTGAATTGTAAAAATATGTGTTCTCCTCTTTTTTTTTCTTATAACAAGAAAAGTGTACGTGTTACAGTAATAAACTTATCATTTTCGGATTTAGGACTCTAAAATACTTCAAACAAACCTATTTACATCAATGTTATTTTACAAAAATTTAAATTTGTTGACTTGGGTAATTTAGCGGAACTTGAGAGTTGCCTATAAAATTTGATCAAATTTATGAAGAAATACAGAGGATTTACTTTTAAAACTTAGATTTTCTCTGGGGGCGGTAAAAAAAAAACAACTTTTTATCGCAAATCTCAAAATAAAAATTTCCTTTACTAATGTGTTTCCTTTGGAGCCAATAGCAACTAGTATAAATTTGGTGTGGGTCCCAAGTTTCAATTTTTTGATAAAAAAAGTTTGAAAATCCCAGCTCTTTGCAGCTACAAACATTCTTTGTTCAAGATTTTCTACAAAATACGGGTGCACCCAGAAACTTTTTTTCTTGTTACTACGCAAACACCAAGAAATACTAACATCCTCATCTTCCAACTAGATTATATTCGTACCAATTGCGCAACAATCAGTGTGTAAACTGCTTAAAGCAGCATTCATATTCTTTACTTTAATTTTTTTTATTTATTAGTTGCCTATATTAAGAGTTTTAAAAATACAATTTTTATTTTTTAACTAAACTTTATGATGCATTTTTAAGTTATGATATATTTATACCTCCAAAAATATATTTATTTATAGAGTATTCTTGGTTAAACATATTTTGGTAAAACTTTTTTTTTAATTTTTAAAGAGTCTAAAATAGACTAAGCTTTACATTTAAATAGCCTGGGTAATAGTCTCGCAGAAATCGCTTTCATAACAGTGTTTCACTAATATACTTGTACACTCCTTGAAAAATTCAACGACCTGTTGATCATTAATTCTTTCTTCGAATAATCGGTGCCTTTTTAGGACGAACGTGCTTACAAAAATGGAAGACAATTACATATGATTTGTATTGCAAACTTTTGTGTTTACGAGTTATTTAATGCGGTATTTAAATAGTACTATTAAAGGTGAAAACATTTACATTTCTGGACTGGTTTAATAAAAATTTCTGAAATAATAAGAACAAGTGAATATAAACCAAGGAAAAATTCCTAACAACAATAAAAACTGGTATTTGGAATAACACCAAAACTTAAAAACAGATTTCTATAGTGGACGATCTCAAAAAACAACGACCATACTTAAAATTATATTACCCAGTTACCGCTAGGGTTGTTTTTTTTCCTGGTAATAACAATCTTCTCTTTTTTAATGTTGAGCCTTAATAAAAAAAATAAATTTCATTAAAGCAACGTAAATAATACATTGTTTATTTAAATATAACGGCAGCGATAAAATAATTACCAAAAAAATAGAGAATAAATATATAAATTCAATATTGTTTAGGCGGAAAATTTATTTTATAGGTACAATTCTTGTATAATTTCAAATTATTTTGGTAATTAAACTGACTTTGTAGTAAAAAAATTATCCCAGTTTGCATGCAATACATGAAAAAGGTAAATTAAATTATCATGGTAAAAACCTAAATTTTAAGCTTATGATATAAGTCCATTCAAAATGTCGCTCCTGGGGCTCAATTTCGTTGCAAGTGGGGACTGCCTTTGGGTTACGTTTTTTGGGTCGCTAATTTTAAATTTCGGGATTCTGCAGCTCGGAAATTCTGGCATCACCTCTAAAAATGCAAAAAAACCTCCTATAAAAAACTGAAAATGTTTTTAGGCACCTAAAAAATACTTCCAGCGCAAGTTTTTTGGGTCACTGATTCCGAATTATGAGGGTCCCCAAACCCTTGAACCCCGGGAACACCTCTAAAAGGACAAAAACACCCTTTTTAGAGGTTTTTTTTAAAGAATAATTCGAGGAACAATTTATAAAAATTATTAAATATTAATAGAAATTTAAATTTTTTATGACATTATATTAGTTTGAGCCTATGTGCGTTCAAAAAAAACAAATCCTACCTTAAGGGATTATAAGTACCTCTCACACCCCTATTGGGGGCTTAGAAAATATAGAAAATATCCAATTTGAATTAAAAGTAAAACAATATGTTTAAAATTATTTATTTTGTATTTTTCTTTATTATACAAATCAAAATTTGCTTTCAAAGGAGTATCACCAAATGTTTTAACCCTTTTGACAAGAAAAACTAGCCCTAAAACATGATAAAATAAAACAATGCGCAAAAAAACTTAATTTTTTACATTTTGCCTTAGATCTTGAAAAAAAAATATTTTTCGAAAAAAAAATCTTTTCATTAACAACTAAAATAAATCCATAAATCTTTCTTGGGGGTTAAAAAATTATCTAAATTAATGTAAAATAAAAACAATTAGTTTACCATAATAACTTTTAAATTTTTGTACTTTTTACTTTGTTTTTTGAATAATAAGCCATTTAAAATTAAAAAGGGGGTGCGAGGGGTACGTATAATTCCTTAGGCAAGGAAAATATTTTTTTTGGTCATAAAATGGCTATTTAGCCAAAATTTAAGGCAAAAAGCCAAATATTTTTTGTTTGCTTTTTTTTTAATTGTACGATATTTTAGGGGTGATTGGGGGATATTTTACCCCCAATGAATTACCCGAAAATATAACTTAGGCCTAAATTAATATAGTACAAATTTTTATCAGTATTAAATAATTTTTATAAATTTTTCATAAGATTATTCCAAAAAAAAACCTTAAAAAGGGGGTTTTTCCCTTTTAGGAGTCACGCCGGGGTTCAAGGGTTTCGGGATAAGCGATCCAAAAAACGTGACCAGGGAGTATTTTCTAGGTGCCTAAAGAGTATTTTAATAAGGTTTTTATAATATGTTCGTTCAAAATCCCCTAAAAAGGGTGTTTTTTGCATTTTTAGAGGTAATGCGATCCAAAAAAACGTACCCTTAAGTCTTTACTTGCAGCAAAATTGGGCAACCAGGACCCGCGTTGTATTGTCTTTTGTAGCGTTGTTGTAAGACTTCTGAGTCATTAAACAAGACTCTCTTCATCCGAAGTAGTTAAGGATATTTAAAAAAATATATCCAATTGCATTAACATATACGGTCCTCTCATATATTATTTTTGTTGTGTGTATTCGTATTTATATACTTATTTTATTGCGGAAAAAACAGGTTTTTTGTGACTCTTATGAATCCGAGTTATGTAAAATTAATTGTTAACTTTTAAACAACAGATATTCTAAAACATGGACTAAGTGGAAACTCCAAGGGCTACAAAATTAATTTTGTTGTTCTCTTTTTTATGAATTTCTTTAGCCTAAGTTCTACGTAAGCAGAAATCTTCCTGCCTGTTATTCTTATCTCGAAACGATTTTAGTATTATTAATAATTAATTGTACGTGTATGAATTAACAACCCTCCGCCCTACCTGGTTACAGTTCGGTCTACATTTTTTGGCAATTCGTGACATTGTCATGATGTTAAAGAAATAACCACGTAAAATTGTTTGGTGAGTCACTTTTTAGGTTTCTTTTCTTCTTTGTTTTAATATATGATTTCACCAATACAACCAAAAGTGAATATCCATTTTTTTTTAGACAATGGCTTAACAACATCCGTATTAGAGATACTATCACCAGCGAAACAATACAATGTAGGGATAAAGTCTGAACCACTCAATTCATTTGGTTATTTATTGACAGCTTACGAAGTTATGACATTACTGGATTTTTTTTTAATGGCAAAATATGACTTGTGATACATTATTTGAAAACATTTATCTTATAGAGTATGCTTTCAAATTTTAACGCGATTCTTTTACGTCATTTCAAAACTGTGTTCATTTAAAAGTAAAAAATATCCTATTAATATCAGCTCTAGCTCTAGGAAAGCGCTCTTCTAGGATTTTGTTTTAATTCAAGAAATTAAGGCAAATAGATGTTTCATTATAGGTTACCCTATCTTCAAAATATGGTTGGTAGCATATCGTTGTATAAGTAATTGTTTAATTAAAATTAATCAAAAACTATTTTTTTTTTATAAATGAAATGTATAATTGTATTTTCTGATAATTTTAACAACAATATTTTTAAATTTTGGCAGTTATTTAACGCAAATTAGAAAATCATTGTTTTTATAAAATTTGGTGAAGTAATAATAAATTATTAAAGCGCTATTTTTGTTTTTTAATTTTTTTTAAGTAACCGTATCAATAGGGTGATAACTCTAGCTTAAACTTTGAGAATTAATATAAAATTTATTGTTTATGTTTGTTTTTTAAAGTAATTATTAATTTAGTGGCAGCACTTAAAATAAAACAAGTTATATTTTAAAATATGTTTATTGTAGTAAAATTTTTGTATATAGTGTATTTTCATTTGTTCGTATAAAAACTTGACTTGCGTAACATTGCGTCACAACGGTTCTCTTTCTCCCACTAACTATGGTTATATAAGCCACAAAACTCTTGTTTTTGGTCATTTTTCAATTTAGAAGACCAGGATGAACTTATTTGCTAGACTAAAAGTAAAAAGTGAATCTGTGAGCTTTTAGTTCAAGATAAGTCATCGGTAGCAGGTAATTATTATTATTAAATAACTAAATTTTATAATTTTATGAAACGTTTTTATTATTTAGTAAAATCATGTATCCCAAAAAATTAAAGAAATTCTTTAGAAGCCATTTTGGGCATATCTTATAACAAGTTTTTCTTTTATTTTAGCACACCTTAGTTCTTTCTTTTTTTTTCCTTTCTGGACTGCTTCCTTAAGCTTTTCTTAGAAGCCTTGACGATTTTGGTAAACATACTTATTTTATGGGAATGTAGTTGCTGACTGATTTCAGCATATTATGATTATTGGATTTAGTGTCCTGCTGCTTTGCTGTACTGCACAAGCTGAGGCTGTCTCGAGGCAGTTAGTTTTGTGATTTGGTTTGCAGCCAGTCAAGTTAATTTGTAAAGTGTTGTAGGACTTTTAGTATCAGTTAAAGTGAAAAGTAGTCCTTAAAAATATAGGTATTTGGCCAATTTAAGATAGGTAAGTAGGTAGGTTTAAAGTGGAAGGGTATAATACCCTTCCACCGCGACCGATCGGTCTATTGTGGCTTTAAGATAACACTTAAAATGTGGTCTAAGCTTAGTTTGGTGTAATAAATCTTACCAAATGTTAAAAATTTATTTGATTTCAGTTAATTTATAATCCAATATCTTATGTTATTTATACTGGTGCCCTTTTAACATTAAAATTAACAGATTGCAGATAATATCTTTTGACTAGAAAGATTTGCTTGTGTAAGTATTCCTAGAGAGTGTTTTAATAGCATAGAGTTTAACAACTAATATGTTTATTGAAGGTAACAAAAAATACTACCATTCCTTTTTAAATAGTTCACCTAAAATCATGATAAAAACTATCCTTTTAATACTATATTTATATTTCTACATTTTAAAATACCCGCTTAAGGCCATGCTTATTAGTATTCATATGTGTTCGTCAAAATGCTTCCTAATACCTATTTGTTATCAGGGATAAGTGATGATTAACGCAAATCCACCTTGTTAGAAAGCATGTTGGCATGCATAATGCATACTTTGTGTCCCAGTTTAAGTAAAAACAATGCAAGAATATCAGGTAAAGGTCATTTAGCAACATTTTTGATATGAACATTTACGCTTTTTTTATCCAAAACATTTGTAGTGGGGTTAAGTAAAAAATGATTACCCATTTAACATTCCATATATTATTTTTACCATTTTTCGCCTAAAAATATTCATTTTACCTCTTACATAAGTTTTGAGAAAAAAATTAAAATTACTTGTTTCTATCCAAATTATCTTTTATTTTTTCAAACTTATTATATTATTAAATCAATTATTGCTATACAAAGATAATTTAATTTATTGCCTGTAAGGGTCCGTTTTCTTCTATAACTCGTAATATATGACTGGTCTCATGATGTTTTGGACTTCATGTTTATTTATTTCTCTTACTTTTTGGAAGATTCGCTGCCGAATTTCTTGTTCGTTTCGTGCTTCCCATACGTTATCGTAAACTTTCTAAGCCAATCGAGCCCAGAAAGTTTCAATTGGCCTGGCTTGGGGGACATTAGGAAGGTTATCAATTCTGTTGCTTCCAGCCAGTCAAGTGTAGCTCTGGCATAATGTGCTGATGTCAGATATGGCCACAACATACAATTTCCATCACTGGGATGTACGTTGATAAAATTAAGCAATTTAGTAAAACAATCTCTGATGTAGACCTCGGCATTTACTGCCTCTCCTCTTACATGACCAACAAAAGGTATGGATACACCTCTTTCCGATATGGCACACCATACCAAAACTTCATCTGAAAACTTAGCTTTGGCTTAATATCTAACTTCTACGGGGTCTTTTCTATATTTTCGGTGTAAAATCCAAAATTTCCTGTTAGTTTTACATGGCTAAGGCTGAAATATTTTTCATCATTCTTGACGATCGATCTGTTATTCGCGAAGTGAGCTCGCCTTAAATTGCGACAGCACCTGGGTATTCTTGCTAGCTGAACATCAGTATGTTTGGGTGCCTTTTTTCTTTTTCGGTATTTTAAGTCACTTCTAGCAATAAACCGAGAAACAGTTGCGTTGGAAATTTGGAAGCGAGGACCAACATTTCTGGTAGACTGTCCAACGACATTTTTCACTCTTTGAACTAATCTTTCCTGCTGGGCATCAGACAGCTTCAATGGTCGACCACTTTCCCTCATAATCCTTATTAAAGGTTCATACATGGGATTCCTTTTTCACATTCCCGAACTGTTTGATATGTGATGGATTTCGAAATATTTTCACCGCAAAAAATCTTAACTAGTCCTTTTTTGAGCATTTGCTCAACCAGTTTATAAATACTTATCCGAATATCTAGCTTGTATGCCATTGCAAAATAAATCATATATGTCATATAACTATGACATATTTTTTATCAAAATGGCGAAACCATAGCAACTGTAAATTCTAAGGGATAACTGGGTCTACGGCATCAATATTTCTGCGAAACACCTGGAATTTTTTTCTCAAAACTTCTGTAACATGGGTTATAGACCTAAATAATTACCCTCAATTATTTGCAAAGTAAAGAAAAAATTTAATTATTCCCAAAATTAAAACTAGCTGAAAAAAAAAACCCTGTCTGCTTATTCTTTTGTCTTGATGGCATTGCACTTTCTTAAGCGCATTCTGACAACATGTTTTCAGAGCATCTAGGCTTTGATAAACTCTTTCTATCCTAAAAATATGGCCAGTTTTCCGTAACTCAATAATCTATCCTATGTTGAACTTACAGAGATACAGATATAATTTGATTTTCTTCGCATACACAGCTTTGTATATGCTTGTATAATAATTTAAAAACTATACTAAATGCCTACTAAGGCTGTAAAATTCATTTATAGCGGCAAATCAAGGGTATTCAAATAATTAACGGGATACATTAATAACACAAAAAATTTTATTATTTTTTGTTTTGATTAGTTTCGGTTTGTACAAAATTACACCAAATTAAAATACTTAACTTTTACTGACTGTTTGAATTTTTGTATTGTTTCGTTAATAATCCTACCAAAATCTAACTAAAACTTTTAAAGGAAATAGTTTAATAAAATAAAAACAAACAGAAAATAAAGTTTTTTTTCTTCAACTTTCCTAGGATATTTAAATTTTCTATAGTTCAGTAAATGAAGTCCGAAGAAACCTCAAACCTGAAGATCAGGTTGGGCCGTCACAATTTTTTTTAAATTTGCAGGTATTAGTGTATACAATAACCTCTGAAAATATCATATATAAAAAAATCCGCAAGGGCCTGAAAATGGCCCTCAGGAGCCCGGAAATCCGTTTTTTAACTATTTTGGTCGATATCTCCCAAAATGTGACACTTACGCAATTCGTGTTTGGACGAAAATAAAGAGCAGTTTATTAACTGCAAAAATCATTCCTATCACTTTTGTCAAAAATTTGATAGTTTTTGCAATAGTCGGCCATAAATGCGCCGAGTATTTTTTGCACCTGCCCCGTATCTCGAAAGATTCTTTAAGCTGCTTACACTTTCAACCGGACTAATTTTTGAATAACTCACGTAAAAATACATATTTTTGTATGATTTAAAGTTTGCATGAAAGTAGGAACGTGTAGCAATAATATCTTGTTACTGTTTCCTTTTTTTTGTTTCTTTAGAATATTAAAAACTCGAGCCAAAGTTAATTTTTTGGTCGATATTTTGACCCTCCTATCAATCTGTTCATATTTTTTTATAAAAAGTAATTTTACCGACTCCTCTTGGATAACGGGGCTTTGGAAGGTGTTGAATACATTCCGAAGAACTCAATAAATATTTATTTGTTGTGTATTTTTATACACAACGTGTTTTTCTTAGGGCGGTTCTTTTAGATTTCCGGAGTTTTTAAAAATGCTCGGGTTTATCGCTATTTACTAAATATTCAAGGACCATATCGGCTAACAATGCACATCATTCAAAAGCTTAGATTGTCCCCTTCTCTTGTGCTCCAACAGAGGAAACTGGAAAAACTTAAATATTGCCCCGTTTTTCTCTAAAGACGTTTTGTCTGCAAACTAAAATAAAAAGTAAGGCATTTTTTTATACTTTTAACATTTTCTTGGTTAATAAATATATGCATTCATAATCTACAATCCTATTTACAAAGATTGTTTATGGTCCTTAAATATTTATTAATTTTCGATAGACCCGAGCATTTTCGAAAACTCCGGAAATTCAAAAAAAACGCCCTAAGAAAAACACGTTGTTTATAAAAATACACAAATATATTTATTGAATTTTGCGGAATGTATTCAATACCTTTCAAAGCTTCATAATCCAAAAGATTTCGGTAAAATTACTTTTTATAAAAAAAAATATGAACAGATTGATAGGAGGGATAGGAGGGTCAAAATATCGAACAAAAACTAACTTTGGCTCGAGTTTTTAGTATTTTAAAGAAACAAAAAAAAGGAAACAGTAACAAGATATCATTGCTACACGTTCCTTCTTTAATATAAACTTCAAATCATGCAAAAATATGCATTTTTACGTGAGTTATTTAAAAATTAGTCCGTCCGTTTGGAAGTGTAAGTAGCTTACAGCACCTTTCGAGATACGGGGCAGGTGAAAAAAATACTCGGCGCATTTATGGGCGATTATTGCAAAAACTATCAAATTTTGACAAAGGTGATAAGAATCATTTTTGCAGTTAATAAACTACTCTTCATTTTCGTCCAAACATGAATTGCGTAAGTTTCATATTTGGGGAGATATCGACCAAATTAGTTAAGAAAACGGATTCCCGGGCTCTTAAGGGCTATTTTCAGGCCCTTGCGGACATTTTTTTATATATGATATTTTCAGAGGTTATTGTATACATTAATACTTGCAAATTAAAAACAAAATTATGACGGCCCAACCTGATCTTCAGGTTCACACCTTCGTTTACTGTACTACTAGCTGAAAGATGTCGACTTTAGTTACTGTAGTAGTACATAATTTTGTATATTTATTTTATTTTATTGTGCTAAAAACTGTTAAATCGCTAATTAAAAATTATTTATTATCATTTAAGATTATTGCTATAATGCTAGCAATTACATATAACAAAAAAATGTTTTACCACCGAGAGTGAAACGTAGATAAACGGCACAATAATAATTAATACTATAATCGATTATTTTATTATTGAAATGATAATAATATTTAATTGTATATTTCTTTAATAACAACAGATAGTCGTTTGTAATTAATATTAATATTAATGAACTATTTCGACTAGAAACATGATTTATAATACCTAATTAATAAACGTATTTGTATCCCGGGACATTCATATCAGTGGAGATCGAGAATAATATAACTGTAGGTACTATAAATAGCATGTATCTAAACATATTAAGTCAAAATTACAATTATTAAGTCAATTTTGAAGATCTTTGGGCGTACTTATTTTTTCATGTTTTTTTATAAATTGTTTTTGTTAAATGACGCTTAATTTTTACGTGTTAAATTTGTTACAATAATTTTTACAAATAGCTTCTAAACAGTATTTTATGTTTTTTACATGTGTATTTTATTCTGTTTTATTATTTTTTTTTCGTATAAACCTTAACGCGACTTAACATTAATTTTAATCGATACCCACAGATATTTGTACAGTTTAGACGTTTGTGTGCCTGAAATTTTTCTCGGTGCAATATTTTTTGCATATAATTTTATTTAAAAGTTTTGCAGTTTATTATTTATTGCTACAATTTGTTTTAACTACAAGATATTCCAACTTGCTAAAAATTGTATTAATTTTTAAATAACGTTTTAAGGAAATATTTAAGTATAAAATAAATGCATAAATAATTTTTAAAGGTACAAATATATTTTAACGAACATTTTTTACGTTAGGTTATTTACATATATACTATTAAGAAATATTTTAAGTTTGGTACCTTAAAAGCTACTGAAATATTTTTCAAAAATTTCAGCATTTTTCGCAGCAATTTCCCTTATATGCAATTTTCTTTAAAACATTTTACAGTTGGAAAATTATATCTTAAATTTGTTTTGACAATAACGTTTCTTGGCTAACCGAAATTTTATATATCGGAAACAAATAATTAAAATATTGCTATTAATTATTTATTAGCAAACAATAAATCTTTCAATAAATTTTAAGGGCCGAGGCTGAATCGCTTTTCGTATTAAAGAGAAGAAAAACAAAAATTTAAATTGTATTTTAATAAAAAGAAGAATTTAATTTCTGGATTATAAGAAAAATATCGTTGTGGGGAATTATAAAAATTCTAGATTAATTTGCTAATAACAATTTTATTCTATCCTTATTAAAAACCGGGATACAGAGGTGTATCAAAATAGTCAAAATTTGAAAAATGCCTTGTATCTCCAAGACAAATCAAGTTAGCCGCGATATTTTTTTTGACCGTTGTAGTTGTTTTAACAATCAAACTCGAGAGCTTGTCATCAGATTTGCTCTATCTATTATAGTTTTCCCAATACCCTACAAATACATCGAAAAGGCCCTACCCTCTACATAACGTTAAAAAAATAAAATAATCCTTATTAAAGTTTAAATTACGTAATCTTTAGAGCTAAAAATTACTTCAAAATTTTTAAGTGGAAAAAATATTAATAAAAAACATGATTTCTTATAAAGTTTGAAAATTTTAAATTAAGCTTTTTATTCCAGTTTTAATATAAAGATTATCCCCTCTGGAGCTGGAATCGAAAAACTTTTCCTGTTTATTGACTTATTATATTAAACCAAATTGTATTTTACATCAATCATAATAACCCTAAAAACTAAAATAGAAATGCTTCGGATTTATTTTAAAAGTTAAAAAGTTCTTAAACACTTTTTCCCATAAATTTAAATTTACGATCAACTGACTATCTCTAGGTGCTATAAAAATTCTAAATGTGGGTCAGATTCATATTCTTTTTCTAAAATTCAAAACAGGAGATAAAGCCAATGCTCTCGTTAGTCACATAGACAAGATTTCTATTACAAATTTTCAATTTTATTCAATAAAAATTTCGTATCTTATATTACAACTGATAAAATACTTTTAGGAAATAATTATTTTTGTAAATTGGCAAGAGTTAAATTCCTCGTGGTTATTAACAATATACAATGTCCCAGAATATGTGGGGAATCTCTCAGAATCTAATAGAAAACGTAAAAATATTATGACAAGTTCTCATAAACTTTTTTCCTATGACCCTCCCCTACGGAAATACAGGTGCATAACGGATGCCCCTGGAAATCGTTTTTGTTTAGATAACTTTTAAAATACTAGGCGTAATTTAATAGTTTTTTAACATGATGGTTACTGGACTCGTGACAAAAAAAAACGTAACATACTACCTGTAGATGTATAATGTATAAACTATAGAAAATAATAAAGTGTTTTGAAATTAAAATTGAGGTAAGTCTTCTTAAAATGAACCCATTTAATCATATTTGGCTTATTAACACGTTGAGTGCCACCGTCCAGTATACTGGACATACCAGTTCTTTACGTATAGCCCGCGTCCAGTTAACTGGACGGTTCTAAATAGCGGTTTAACAAATATTCATTTATTTTCGGGCTACGGGAATGGGTTGGATCTATCTAGTGCGGAATATACATAGTTAAAGAATATAACAAAAGTTGTACGATTTTAGTCGTAATATCGGGCACGATGTGGCAACATGCAGTACCAGTGGCGAATAATTTTGCTCGATATAATGGCGCGTATCGTTAGGTAATGTGCAGCGTTACATCAAAGCACGTGTGTACATTTGGTTTTGGTGTTATGGTGTTTGGATTATAAACTTTTGGAAGTTGTATTTTGGTGTTTTCAAGATGTCTATAAATGATAATGATGCAACTCCAAGGTAAGGCCGCTATTATTGTTAGTAGGTAATTAGTTTTTTCTGCAAACTAAGTTACCTTCATTTGCACGTTTGTTACTTGTACTTGTTAGGTATTTTATTATATAGTTGCTAAATATTGGCCTTGTTCAACGCGGCTTCGCGTTGATTGGCGCTTGCGAGTAAGCTAAGACGTACGTGTTAAACCTTTCTTTTTCCTTGTTTGTGAAGAAAAAGTAAAGGATCATCGCTTACAAGGGCTAAAAATTGCTAAGCCGCATTGAGCACGGCCTTAGAGTTTCACAATCAAGTTAGACACTTTATTAAAAAAGCGACGTTGCCAAGTTTTTTTTATTTCCCAAATTTCAGTTTTGTTTTTATCTAGTTGCAGTGATCTCCGAAAACGAAAGAGGAACATTGACAGCAAAAGACCGCTGACCCAGGCTGAATTAGAAGCATGTTTGATCGACTCAGAGGAAAGTGATTTCGATTTCTCAAGCGATGACGATAAAGACGGTTCGTTTAACCCTGATAGGGAAACAAGTAGTTCCAGCTCTGACTCTGCAGAAGATGCAGAATCTAATGGCCCAAGTGATGACGATACATCAGTTATCATTTTACCTAAAGTTCCGCCCAGTACAGAAGCAGACCCAAGTGATGAAGAAGAATGGACGGACATAGAAGAAGAACCAATGATGTTTCCTTTTACTGGCGTAAAGGAAATTAATGTTAGTGTCATTCCGCCTAATCCAAGTCCAATAGATTACTTTATGCTTTTTTTTGACAAGGATATTTTCGAACAAATTACGAATGAAACTAATAAACGAGCAAATACAGTATTTGCTTCCAAAAAGACAAGGTCAAGGAGAGACAAAAAGTGGAAAGATATTTCCATCGACGAAATGCGAAAATTCATCGGTTTGTGTTGCCTATCTGGTACTGTTAGATTTCCTCTTTTAGCCAAGCAATGGAGTCGTCATCCTTTGTACTTTCATCCTATATTTGGAAAAACGATGTCCAGGAATCGGTTTCAAATAATTCTAAAAAACTTTAGATTTGTAGATCACGCCACGATCGATGAGAATGACAAGTTGTTCAAAATTCGGCCTATTTTAGAAAAAATACTACAGAATATTAAACAAATCTTTAGTCCTGGAAAAAACTTATCGATTGATGAAGCCATGATTGGCTGGAAGGGCAGATTGTCATTTCGACAATATATATCCAATAAGAGCCATAAATATGGCATAAAGTTGTATGAACTTACTACAGATGATGGGTTCGTTCTTAACATTATTGTTTACACCGGAAAGGGAACATTAGTTTCACAAGATTCTACACATGCTGAAAGTGTGGTAAAGGAATTAGTAAAAGATTACTTAGAAAAAGGTCACACAATATACCTTGATAATTTTTACACCAGCGTTTCGTTGGCTGAATTTTTACATACAAAAAAAACAAGTTTAGTAGGAACTCTTCGTGAAAATAGAAAGGGAAACCATAAGGAAACTATGAAAGCAAAACTGAAAAAGGGTGAAGCGGTTTGGAAGAGAAAGGGGCCGGTTTTACTTACAAACTGGAAAGACAAAAGGTATGTTAGGATGATTAGTACTGTCCACAAACATTCGATGGTTGAAACTCAAGGCAAGAGAGCTAATAATAAGAAAATAAAACCTGCTTGCATTATCGACTACAACAAACATATGTCGGGAATTGACCGATCAGACCAAATGATGGCATACTACTCTACTCCTCGTAAGACCGTTAGATGGTATCGCAAAATATTTTTTCATTTAATTGATTTGTGTATGTGGGATGCTTGTTATATATATAATCTTCACCAAAATAAAAATATGAGACTCTTAGACTTTCGAGAAAAGGTTATTATGAAACTCCTGGATCAGTCAGATATTTTGCAAGTGGAAAATGAGGTTGAAACTACAGATAAATTCCACTTTCTAGAGCCAAATGCTCCTACAGAAAAAGAAAAAAGCACAATGAAGAGATGCCGTCAGTGTTCGGCAACAAAAGTTCAAAAGAAAACTAGATATTTCTGTCCAGTTTGTCCAGATAAACCAGGTCTATGTGTATATCCCTGTTTCAAAAATTGGCATGCAAAATCTCTTTGAACTATTAGTTTATTGTATTTTACTAAACATGTTTTTATTTTTTTTTTAATTTTGAATAAAGCAAATGAACAAATCATTCTTATTTGTAGTTTTTAAAAAAATATTTGCATGTCCAGTTAACTGGACAGCGGGACATTTAGGGTAAAATCATGTATATAGTCCAATGTCCAGTTTACTGGACAGCCACTGGTGACCTTGAAAATTGTCAGAGTATGTTAACAAGGCCAAACAAATGCATTTAACGCTGAAAAAAATGTATATAACCCAAAAGTTGGAGCCGGGTTCTCAGAGCCGTTAACGAGATTTCGCCGTGGCACTCAACGTGTTAAGTTTGCCAGGGACGGACTAGCTCTCACACAGTAATAGCAATTTTTTAACACCCTGTATGATAAAGGCTTAACAATATTTTTGGGATAGCTTTAACCTTAAACAAAAAAAAGGTATTCTTAATTGACATCAATAAAATCAACTGTTTACGAGAAATTAAATATCATGGTTGGAATTTTTTTTACCTTATACAGGGTTTTTTCGAATTGATAGATTGCCCACATATTCTGGGACACCCTATATACTTGTTTATTTTTATGTTCTTTTACAATAATCTTAAAAGGAACAGATTTTATGCACAAACTAAATTAAGGATATACATATTTTTCGGCCTGTTAGAGTCTTTTGTTATGGTATATACAGGGTGATTGGTAAGTCAAGGCGAAAAATGAAGGTCCAATTTAATTTTTTAATTCTGAATCGAAAACCAAGAATACTTTTTTTGCAAATTTTCCTTCGTTTCCAAGGTATTTCACTTTAAAGTTTTGGCAAAAAAAGAATTTTAATCACATTGTGGGTGTCGCTAATCTTAGTTGGCGCTTTCAAACTATTACGTCATAAAAAATCAAGTTTGACCGTTGTCAAAAGTTAGATACTTTGGTGCACATGCTTAATAATTATTATGTTATACCCATACACATTAACAATATTACCGTATTCTTCGTTAGTAAACTTTATTTTCTTGTGATTTTTTCAAGAACAGATTGACAAGTGTCTAACTTTTGACAAAGGTCAAACTTGATTTCATATGACGTAATAGTTTGAAAGCGCCAACTAAGATTAGCGACATAATGTGATTTTTTTTTGCCAAAACTTTATAGTAAAATATCTTGGAAACCAAGGAAAATTTGCACAAAAAGTATTCTTGGTTTTCGATTCAGAATTAAAAAATTAATTCGGGCCTTCATTTTTTGCCTCGACTTACCAGTCACCCTGTATATCACTTATGTATACAGATAAAGGTAAGAGTGCCCCAAACTATGTTATGTAAGATTACTTTATAAACAGTAATTTATTATACAGTTTACCCGCCGTATAGTGGCCCCATATTCCATATGTACTAGTAAAATAACATAGGTTTTTAATAGACACATTTTTATTATACTAAAATACTTATATCGAACTTTTCATTACACTAAAATTATTATACCTTAAATTATTATTTTTAATAGTAATTATTATTATTTATAACGTAATTTTCATTATATTTTCTTAGTGTAGCTCTCCTGATGTCAGAGGTCTGACATTGAAAATATTAAAATATTTATCTTTCTGGCGATTTTTTTTAAATAAATGAATCCGCATAAACAGTATAGAACATATCTATGAGTAGTAAAAGCTCTTTTAAAAAATGCCAGAATTTATATTTAAAAAAAAACACCACTTTGACGAAATGCTTTATTTCCATTTTCTTTGCCTTTTTACATGCAAACTGCCTAAACATTTTTCTTAAAACAAATTTTCTTTTACCTTCAATTAGTTAAAATATCATTTATTTTTATAATTTCATATATTCCGTATGTTCTAGAAAAAAAACCTTGGTTTAATGTCAAGTACATAGGAATAAGCTATTTTTTTTTAAATCTTGGGACAGTCCACGAAGGCCTAGGTACTAACGTACCGGGAGTATCTGAAGTTTGGTAATAGGAAGTTTATTCACACCAGATTTAAATATTTCATAGTCTGGACACTCTTGAAATGAAGGAACGAACAATGTGGAAAGTTCAGGGCCTCTCAAGTTAAACTGTAAAAAGATGCATAAAAGTGGCACTACGTGTTAGTCTGTTGCGAGCTACCAGAGAAGGAAGTATACAGACGATGGCTAACTCATATAAGTAGGTATATAGATTGGAGCGAAAAAGGAATTTAAGCTTTTTTTAAAGCCGCGAAAATATGTGCTTGTGCCAGTTAAGGTTCTCAAAAGTAACACCTAGAGATTAAAGATTCTTTGTTCTGTAGAACTTGGCCATATATGTAACGGATGAGCGCGATTTTGTCGCCTATAGCTTGACGTTGATTGATTATTTTAACGCAAGAGAACCTGCTCTTGTTTTCCAAATCAGAAGCTTAAGAAATTGAATATTAGAGTGGAGGGTACTATGTCTGTGGAAGAGAGACGATCGCTGATTTGAAGAAGCAACAGCAGGATCATATACATTAAGCTCATCATTTTAATCGATAGTGGAGCTCAAAATAACAGCTCCTGTCTCGATGTTAAATGGAGTCAAGAATGCTAAGTGTTGTAGGGGACAGAGCGCTACCTTTCTGCATTCCCCAGACGATATTTTTTGTTTGTTTTTGAGAACAATATTCCAAAGAGGGTCTGATCTGGCATACATATAGAGTAGGTATATAGATTAGAAGAAGAGAAATACTTTCTGGCTCGAAAAAGGAATTTAAGCTTTTTTAAAGCCGCGAAGGCTATGGATGTAATGTACTTATATATATATATATATATATATATATATATATATATATATACTTGTCTGACCGACGTTGCTTGTGCCAAGAAGGAAGTTTGATAGAAGTTATTCTCAAAAGTAACACCTACGAGATTAAACGATTCTTTGTTCTGCCAAACCTTTATAAAGTAGAACTTGTTACGCTCAATAGTTGAATTCGCTTATATGTAAACCGAAATTTCAATACGGATGAGCATTGGCCGATTTTGTCGCTATAGCGAACTTGACTGTGTTTTGGAGGCATTAAATTAGACAAGGCTCCACAATCCAAGATTACTTTTTTTAACGTAAAACCTTGTGTAGATCCAGTAAAAGAGATATCTGCATTGACCTGTTTCTACAAAACTGTTTTTTGTAAAATTTCAGTCGTTTGTTTTCCAAATCAGAATTACAGGTTCAGTGCTTAAGAAATTGAATACGAAGCAGAATTAGAGTGGAGGGTACTATCGTCAGCAAAACGATAGTATTGGTTATGGAAGAGAGACGATCGCTGATTTGAAGAAGCAACAGCAGCTAATCGCATTTTTAAAACTTACTTAAATGGAAATTAATTCAAAACAAAAAACAACAACAATACCCTAATTTTTTTTTAAGTTTGGTAGGCTGTAAAATAGGCAGAACTAGTTTTGCACATTTCAAATTGCGCAAAATTAGTTTTGCACATTTAAATTGCGCAAAACTAGTTTTGCTTATTTTGTAATGTTGAAAATGAATTGTTCAAAATTATTGGTGAAATAAGCAAGATCATTAAAAAACTAAAATAAAGGTATATATTTTTTTTTTTTTTTTTTTTTTTTTTTTATATATATATATATATATATATATATATATATATATATATATATATATATATATATATATATATATATATATATATATATATATAAAACCAAAATTACATTTCATTATATTTTTAAATGTAAAGAGTACTTTGGGGGTAATGTTTAGAAAAAGTATGATGCTCATCATTTTAATGGGCGATAGTCGGGTGGAGCTCAAAATAAGTCGAAAAGTTTATATAACATATGTGTCAAAACTTGATTCCGAAAGAGTGATTGTACGTCCCAAACGATAGTTCATATTTTGAATGAAGAAGGTGTCAATAGGGGTTTGATAGGTAAGCTAGAAGAGCACGGGCTCACTTCAAGGTCACCAAGTCGTTAGTGAATGCGGATGACCAGTTCAATAGCTGTTCGATACTGGATCGATAGGTGTTGGATACCGGTTCGATTGGTGTTCAATCGGTTAAATCCGGTTTAATAGGTGTTTAAAATCGTTCGATAGGTGTCCGACATACCGGTATCACACCGTAACGAACTACTAACATACCGGTTTCGAACACCTATTATGTCGAACCGGTTTCAAAACCTTTCGAACCGGTAGTGAACATCTATCATCGAACACCTATCGATCCGGTATCGAACACCTATTGAACTGGTCATGCGCACTCACTAACGACTCGGTGAAGTGAGCCCGTGCTCTCTAGTGTACCTACATTTAAAAAATTACTTTTACCTTGTAAATCAAGCTAAAGGGTAAAGTCAAGGTCACTTTGAACCGTTGACGTGAGTTACTGTTGAGTTAAAATATGGATGTTAAAACCTTCTTGCTCTGTTAAAAACAGTGGAGCTCTACAACCTCTGAAAGTTAAGAAATAGCCGATTTTCAAATAATTATACACTCTAAAAATATCAAGTCTAATCTATGTAACATGAAAATTTATAAAGTTTATCATATTACTTAAAAATTAAATGGTATACAGTCCCATTAAAAAAATTAGTTAATGTCTGTATAAGGAACACTGAGTATAGTCTGTGTAACGAATAACTTTAAATCTGACAGCTGTCCCGCGTTTTTTAGTGTTAACTTTTATAGTTTTGGACACTTACGGTTATGTTCAAATCTTAAGTAGTTAA
Source organism: Listronotus oregonensis (assembly GCA_019359885.1). Taxonomy (NCBI): domain Eukaryota; kingdom Metazoa; phylum Arthropoda; class Insecta; order Coleoptera; family Curculionidae; genus Listronotus; species Listronotus oregonensis. The sequence goes on from JAHBCN010003903.1 coordinate 32,042, forward strand.
GTTTCTAGGCAACACTAATATTGTAAAGTCATACTTAAAAAGTTTTAAAAAATCGCTGAAACGTACCTTTTTTATTCTCATATAATTGCAGTAAATTAAATAATACGTACCTGACAATTCTGATATTTGATCTTAAAACCAATTTACAGGGTGTTTCAATTTTAACCTACTACAATTGTTTCTAAGTTTATTGTCTGACTTTGTGGCTAATACTGGCCATTATTAATAACCGCTTTCTTTTTCTCGTTGGCGCCAAAATGACAAAATACCATTTATTTTATTTGTTTTTTTGTTCATTTTATTTGATAAAGTAAGGCTGCATATAAAAAATGTTATTCGGAATATAATTAATTTGCCTTATTTGCGAATTACAAATAATATTTTGTTGAAGGGGCAAAAAAGTTTTGAAAACGAATTATATAAAACAAAGTCTTAGAAAACGAGTTTAAAATTGTAATATTACATAGCAAAAATTTAAAAAATATCGTTATTTAGACATTTTGGCGCGAAAGAAAGCGGCTGATAATGGCCCGTGTAAGCCTAGGACAATAAACTTCCATCGGTATAAAATTCAAATCAATAAAAAAACATTTCGTATATCTCGACAATTGTCGGAAAATATTTTTTATGCGATGGCATAGCGCAGCTTTTTATATTAAAAAGCAAGTCGGTATTTCACCTAGTAACCGAAAACTGAGTAGTAAGTAAGTTAAAATTGAACCACCCTGTATATTTTTTAAAAAAATATCATTATATTATGATATTATCTCGTAATAAGGTATTTTTTTACATCATAATTTAAAATAAACACATTTATAATGAACTTTATTATAACCCGCTGTTATGTTAAAATTCCAACCGGCCAAAATGGCACTTAAACAAGGTATACGACAAAAACAAAAAAACCGTTTTAAAATATCAATTTAGTGTTTTATTAGGCCAAACAATAATCAAAACAAAGCATTACCGCCTATTTTACAAACCAATTAAAAACACTTTCATCGATTCTCCAAAAATTTTACCCACTCCATTTTTGTATACTCCTGTTAAGACCAAAATGTTACTTATTAGTAAAACTTACCTTAACTTTAAAACACCCAATGTTAGCATTATTAAATAACAAAATCTGATATAAATCTATCGATGTAATAACAAACTACAGCGCTTTAACAAAAAAAACAACGAAATTTTTGCCACAATGAATTTTTTGCAATTTTACCTTGCCTTCTTTAAACCCTGTATAATGAGGAAATTAATAATAAATTCGATTTTTAATCAGAAGCAAAATAAGGACAAATTGTCCAATCGAACACAAAAAACAATTAAAAAAAAATATTTTTTTAAAAAAGTTACAGGTGGTTGAAAATTCATCAAAAAAATGAATCCATTGACCAGTTTAGATACAGGATAAAAATAATTAGAGAAAGCTTTACCATTTAGTTTTAGTTACCAAACTTACAAGTAAGTGATATTAACCAGCTTGTTTTATTTTTCGAAATGTTTAGCTTAGTTTTTGAATCTATTTTGTTTTATTGATTTTATGTAAAACCAAGTCGGGAAAATAAGTTGCGAAATTTAAAACTCGATGTTTTAGTTTTAAATTGCCATTAAACATTTTTTAATTAAATGCTATTTTGATTATTTTAATTTCTTCATACATACTGCAGTCAGTAAAAAAGAAAAACAAAGTTATTAAGGTACAAAATACAAAAAAACGAGATGAAATGAAATCACTGACACCCGGTGTATAATACCGGGTGCGGGTGTATCTCAAAGGTGGTTTTTCTATGTTTTTAATCAATAAAAGTATCAAACTTTAGGTAAAAATAAAATTAACTGACGGGTTCAACTTTTTTGTCACTTTAGGTTTAACAAATGTTGTTGTCATTTCCTGTGAAACCTGAGGAGACAAAAATAGTTTAAAACGTTAATTGAAAATGTCTTATACAACCCATTATATTTCATCTTTTCATATTTTATCTAAAAAAAAAAAATAATGGAAGGAACCACCTGTTAGAAACATCCCGATATAAAACATATTCATTCCAAAACATAAATAAAGCGCATTATTTTTAAAACACTTATTAACTGATGCAGAGAAATATTAAATACGTTTTAAAAGATAACTAATAAAAAACCCACCAAACCAAAGCGATGTAAGCAACGGCTACAGTGTTGCCGATTCTAAGGTTTAATAGCGACGATTATATGTCTGTAAGTTTTAATTTCATATACTAAATGTTGACTTCGCGCTAGGCACCACCTGAACTATCTGAACTAAATCTGTATAAAACCATATTGGACCAATTTTTGAGTCCAATCCCAAATTTTAACTGTAACATCCCACAACCCTTACAAGCCCTAATATACACGTAAACGTTACCAGACCAATCCGGTGGTCTGGTAACGTCGGTATTTGGTCTGGTTAAGTTGATCGAGTGTATAAATATTGGTCTGTATAAGCGGTTTTATAAATATATATATATATATATATATATATATATATATATATATATATATATATATATATATATATATATATATATATATATATATATATATATATATATATATATATATATATATATATATATATATATACCGTAGAACGGGGCTATTCTGGAAATGAGGGGTAATTTGAGAATTCTTCTGAAAAACGTTAAAAGCAGCAACACAGCCTGCACGGTTTATTTGAATTCGCAAACGCTCCGCCGCGCCGTTAGTAGAGATGCAAACGTGCGCCTGAGTGTGCATCGACGGACGGAATTCGTTTTATTTCGGCGTGTAGAGGTGGTAGAAAAGCACGTGGTATTTGCTGGAAGAAATGTAAGTAGTTTACTTTATCCTGTAAATCAAAACTGACTAAGTGTACGTTATTGGGACTTAATCCGATTAATTATATGGGGTTTAAGGAAGGTGTATTTATAAGATAAACATTTTATTGTTATTCTGTTTTTGTTTATTCAGTATTTTGTGAAGTGGGGCAACTTGAGAAATAGCTGGGGGCTATTTGAGAAAGTATGGGGGCTATTTGGAAATCGTTAGTCAGTGTTTATTTTTTTTAGAATGGTATGAGATAATGGTGCGCACATACAAAAAAACATTCAGCCATGTAAGGAATGGCAAACATACGTGCCCTATAGGCATTATTCCGAAAATGCATTGGCCAGAGCTGTAGGAGGTAAAAGAAAGGGCGCTTAACTTTAGCTAAGGCCTCTGAGCGTTTTAAAGTTCCCATCGCAACCATAAGCAGACGTGCTAAGAGGAGGTAATGTTTTCTGAAAACCCGGAAGACCTGCAATATTTTCTACGGAAGAAGAGGAACAATTTGTCAAGTATCTAAATATTGTGGCAACATGGGGATTTCCTTTGACTTATTGGACCTAAGACTTCTTTTGCAAAAAATTACTTGATAATAAAGGTGTACAAGAGACTCGTTTAAAGAATAATTTACCTGGAAGAGACTGGGCTTTAGCTTTTCTGAAGCGACATCAAAAGTTTATATCGAACCGTATATCATCAAATATTTCAACAAAAAGAGCTTCACTTTCGCCAGAAGTGATCGATAAATTTTTCGATAATGCCAGAGAAATTTTATTAGCGGTAGATCCTAGTCTAATGATAAATTATGACGAAACAAACCTTACTGACAATCCAGGCACTAAAAAATATATTTTTAAAAGAGGATCAAGGTACCCCGAAAGGGTGATAAATTCGACCAAAACCGCCATAAGCTTAATGTATGCTGGTACTGCTAATGGTGATATATTACCAGTTTATGTAGTCTATAAAGGTGAGTATCTTTGGAACTCATGGACTGAGGGAGGCCCCATAGATGCGAGATATAATCGATCCAAAAGCGCGTGGTTCGGTTCCATGTGTTTCCGAGATTGGTTTTTTACGGTGCTGGTCCCATTTTTTAGAAACAAACCTGGAAAAAAGGTTAGCAGGTATAACTGAGAGGTTTAAGTATCTTTACCGACATTTAATTTTCATTTTAGGCTCTCATCGGAGACAACTTATCTTCTCACTTTTCCGAAGATCATCCTTAAAACATGCGAGGAAATGGATATTGCATTTATTTGCTTGCCAAGCAATGCGACACACACGTCATGCAGCCATTGGACGTCGCATTTTATGCCCCACTCAAGAAATATTGGCGCGAGATTCTAACCACGTGGAAGAAAGGTCAAGGGCGGAAAATGACTACACTCTCAAAAGATGTTTTCCCTAGATTGCTTGTACAGCTTCATGACAAGATTAAAGAGAATGGTGAGTGAAGCCAAAATTTAATATCCGGTTTTGCCAAAACTGGATTGCACCCTTTAAATCCTTCACGACCAAAAGAACGATTACCTGCATCGTCCGCCACAGGTACAGCTTCTAATAATTTAGATTCGAGCGTTTCAGAATCAGTTTTGGACGTTTTAAAAGAAATGCGTATGGGTAATTCTGAGCAGCATAAAGCACCGCGTCGAAAAAAGATTGCCGTAGAAGCCCGGAAAAAGTGTTTCAACATCCGATTTGTACCCGTCTGCGTCTACTAGTAGGAACGATCCTTTTAGTTATCCTGAAATTAGTCCATCCGAATCATCACATGATGAAGATCAGCTCGAAAAAAGTGACGATGGGAACTATTTTTCACTTGGAAAAGCATGATGAAGAAAACCAAATCCAGAAGAACTTAATGAAGAAGATCTGCAAGAAATCACTGACGATGATGACCTTCCTCTTATTCACCTTAGCAATCTTAAGGTGAATGATTGGGTGGTTGTTCGATATACAGACACAATTCTAAGCCAATGCTATGTAGGTCAGATAAAATCTGTAAACATGCTAAACGGGGAACGGATTTTCAAAAATATCATTTTAAAAAAATCCTCAAAAACGGAAAGATTTTTGTCTCCTCCTAAGTTAGACGAGGACGAGATAACAATCGAAATGATTGTTATGATACTTAGCCCCCCTAAAATTGAAGGTTCAGGAACCCGGCAATTTTTTAGCTTTTCGAATAATCTTTCTAAACTAAACGTAAAGTGAATAGTTGAATACGGGTAGGTTTGTAAACTGTAACCTTTAAGAAACCTTTATAATATTTAAGGCAGAGTTATTTTTTATTTGTTGTTAATGATTTAAACATTTTTAAGTTACCTTGTTTATGTTTTTTATACTTACTAGTTCTAAAGTGATTTGCAATGTTGCAAAAATGCTTTGTATTTCCTTAAAGAATATTTTTTTCTTATTTAAACATGTTTTCTAATTTTTTAAAAATGTTTTTTTGTTTTCCAAGTAGCTCCTTTAGTGGATAAACTACGATTTATGCAATTTTAAGCCATGTTCTCAAATAGCCCCACCCTATGGGGCAATTTTGGGAAGACCATAAAAAAATTTTTTAGGGCTCCCAGAAGAAGAGCCCTTAATCCAATATAGATAGTAAATGCCCCTATCGCAGGTCTCTCCAATGTCACTAAAAAATTGGCCAGGTTTGCTTTTGTTTTAAAGATATCGTTAAAAAAACCTTAAAAAAGTCTCTAATAGCCCCGTTCTACGGTATATATATATATATATATATATATATATATATATATATATATATATATATATATATATATATATATATATATATATATATATATATATATATATATATATATATATATATATATATATATATATATATATATATATATTATTTTTGTAAGATAAAGATAAAGCTATAATTTGTAATCTATTTAATTAAGAAATAAGTCCTTATAATACAAGAATTTATCTAGTAAGGTATAATAAAAACATTTACCTTCCTTTTTCTGACACACCCCACCTATAAACTTGTTTAATGCACTAAGCCCATTACAAAAAATTACCATTAACCTAAGTGTTCTGAAAACTTAAATTTATCGAGTATCCATATGTTCTCTCTATCTCGCTGCTGTATTGTCCAAAATACTAACACGGCTTTTACAGCAATTAAACAATTTTTTGAGGGTTTTGTCCTCTTTACTAGTATTTCTAAGTGTTTACTATCCAGCAGTAAGCTTTGACGTTGAGATGTTAAATGTAATTCAAATATATTTATAAATAGGTATTTAAAAAGTATAATGACCGTTTTTTCAAATAAAATTTTAAAATTTACTAAATATTTAGGCCAAGACCAAAAAAAAATCACTTAGTAGGTTTTAATATTTTTCTACCTAAACTGGGAAAAAATAATTTTTTAGTTTTTTTTTAACTCTTTAATGTTACTTTTATTACCCAGTATCTAGAATATTTAAAAAAGTAATATATTAACAAGAAACAACATATTTTTAAATATATATTTATTAAAATAGTATTAATAGCAAGTAAAATTGTTTGATTTAAAATTAGCAGATTAGATAAAAAAATCTTATTTATACGAGAGTGATCTGAAAATTTTCGACTTCAACGTAAAGATGGCATCACTCGTAAATAAAAGCTAGAGTGAATTTCGTTGTTTATCTATTGACAGTTACTCACCAAAGCTTCCCCCATTTTGGACGCGCAGTTGTTATGTAACAGTCGTTTTAGTGAGTTGATGTGAGTGTTTTTGTGAAAATGGACAAAATCGAGCATCGAGCTGTCATTAAGTATTTGTTTTTGAAAGGCAATACGCCTACACATATCAAAGATGAGTTGGATTTTATATATGAAGACTCTGTACCATCATTTACCACGGTAAAATTTTGGGCAGCAGAATTCAAACGGCCGTAACGTCCAGAAACTGCAACTACCGACGAAAACAGCGCCAGTGTTGAGAGGTTATGACCGTATCAAGGGAATGTGTTTGTTACATATTAAATAAAAATTTAGGCATGAGAAAGATGTCCGCGCATTGGGTGCCGCGTTTGCTCACGTTTGACCAAAAACGTGTTCAAATGAACATTTCCAACGCTCTGTTAGCGCAGTTTAGGCGAAATAAAACCTAGTTTTTGCGCCGATTAATTACTGTAAATAAAACATGAATACACCATTATACACCCAAAACAAAAATGCATCCCAAAAACTGGACTGCAAAGAGAAAACCGGCTCCAAAAAAAGCAGAAACTGTTTTTTCGGCTGGGAAAGTGATGGCGACTAAGATAGTCATGGAGTTATTTTAATTGATTATCTTTAAAAAGAAAAAACCATTACAGGAGCATAGTACGCATCATTACTTGACAAGCTGAAGGCAGAACTTGCGGAAAAACGGCCACATTTGAAGAGAAAAAAAAATCCTGTTTCACCAAGATAATGCACCGTCTCTCACCTCAGCGGTTGTCAAAAATCCACGAATTACGGTTTGAACTGCGACTTCTTTTTGTTTTCTCATCTAAAAATTGCGCTCGACGGACAGAGATTAACATCTAATGGAGAGGCAATCACTTTCGTAAGCAATTATTTGGACGGGTTACAGAGATGGGTGCATCGCTGGCAGAAGTGCGTGCGTGTTACAGAAAAAATGTCGTGTATCTTTGTTAGTTTGGGAACTTTTTAGACCACCATTGTAACAACAAAAAGCTTGTTGATGAATTGTAAATTATTTATAACTGATTCATTTAAAAATAACCCGAGTAAAATTATGGCTATAATAATTTAACTTAAGTTTGACCCATAATAACTCTTGTAACGTGTTTAAAGCAAACAAAAAACAAATAGCTTAAAAACCTATTTCCTTGAAAACTAGTTTATTTTTTAAAATACAAGAGTCATTAAAAACGTTTTATGGTGCGCTAAAATAAAAATGTTTTGGCAAAAAGACAAGGTTATTAGTTTTAATATCAAGCTTTTACGACGTTTTCACCTAAAAAGTAAAGGAGGCGTATTTTCGGGTATTCGGGTGTGCATTTTTACAGCTAAGATATAACTAAATAAACACTTTATTAGAATTAATTGTTAGTTTTTATTCGAACTTCTTGCAGTTGCAGATCCAGAATATATACATAGTTTGAGCTTTCTATTTATAGGTAATTAAATCAACTACCCACAACACGGTGTAGCTATTATAATATAGGAGCAAAAAAATATTAAAAGTTGGGTTGGACATACAGGTTACCCGAGTTTCAATTGATGTCAAGCTCAGCCGTCCTAAATAACACTAGCTTCATATATAAATTTTAATTTTAGTTCCTTCTAAAATTCCTAAATATTATTTTTAAGAAGTTCTATGAACAACTTTGTATCTTTTGAAAGAAAATAAAGTATATTATAAATAATAGTATTTTTATTTAATATTTTTAAGTTAAAAATTTGGGTTTAGTTCATTATATTATATTGGGTCTTCTACATGCAATAGTATTAAAAGTAAAAGTATTTTATTAAGTCAATTTTTTGTTTTCAAGATATGGTTCTATAGGTCAACACACAGTATTCAATTTAAAAGTAAAGTTTAATGTTACTTTTAAATAAAAAAAAAAAACAGGTTAGACTGCAAAAACTTACAGTTTAGTAATGGAATATGGCAGATCCGGAATGTCAGTAAATCCGGCTCCTCGACAAAGAAACTCATGAAGATCGGGGGTACAGCGACATCGATCTTGACCAAAAACCGGACAGGGCGAAAATGCCTCCTGAGCACCAGCCATTGTACCACCACAGATATCCATTAGTAGTAATAGAAGAAAAATTGTCACTGTAGCAACTTTACCTGAAAATAAAATTTGTTTTAAAATTATATTTATTTTAAACATTTTTGGAAAAATTATAAATAACTATTATTTGGACTCTTTATTTTTAGTCGAAAATCTTATTTACAAAAAAAATTGCAAATGGTATTTAGTTATTTAAAAACAACTTCTTACTTATATATTATTTAATTAATACATTAAAACCGATTTTTTTCCAGTCAGCTTATAAGTCTCATAAGAACGAGTATAGAACGGCGAATCTTACCGAATAAGTGTCCACCTAAACGTTAAATGCTTTACCTAGTACTGTAATCAAAAACTAAGGTTAATATTATATTTAAACTTTTCGCGTTTGCCGATTTGGGAAAATTGTTTTGTTTTTAAGTTGGTACCACTGCTAGTAACATCTGGTAAAAATTTGACGTTTCTAACATTATTAGTATTTAGTTTACGCTAATTTTGTTGAGCAACAAAGTGCGAATCAATTTTGCTTGAGGAATAAGATTTGTGCCAAACCGTTCCGAATGCTACAAAAGACATTCGGCGATGATACCATGTCGCAAAAAATGTGTATAAGTGGTATAAGGACTTCAAAGAGGGCAGAGAACATGTTGCGACCCTCAACATCAATTAACGAGCAACACATTTAGAATTTGAAGGATTTAGGGCTTAAAAATCGACAAATATTTATTGGAGACCTTGTGGATATGGTAAATATATGATATGAATCGATTCAAGCCATCTTAAAGGATCTTTGGATCTCAGAAAAGGGAAATCACGTTTGGTGCCAAAATTTCTCAATTTCATGGAAAAAGAACGACCCAGAGAAGTCTGACCAGAGATGCTTGCCAACTATCAGGACGTTATTACAGGTGATAAGACTTGGATCCATGCATACGACCCGGAAACAACCGATCAATCGAGTGAATACCGTACAAAAGGTGAACGAAGGCAACGAAAATCAATGCAAAGTCGTTCAAAAATCAAGATCATCTTGACTGTTTTCTTTGATTATGGTCATGTGGCGCACCATAAATTACTTCCACCCGGCCAAACAGTCAATACGGAGTATTATTTGAATGATATGCGTCGTTTGCGTGAGGCAAGAAACGCATTACGATAATGCCCCATCTCACACTGCATTGGTTATTCCAGACTTTTTGGTGAAAAATTCTACCTATATCGTTGCTCAACCGCGGTATTCGCCTGATTTAGCTCTGCGTGACTTCTAGGTGTTCCCAAAACTCAAAACACCACTTCGAGGACATCGTTTTTAGTCGATTGAAGAGATTCAACATAAGTCGCTACGTTCATTGAAGTATATTTTATCGGCGTGGGGTTATTTTGAAGGAAATAAAATGGATTTAGAAAAATAAATAAAGATTTTTTATTTTATAAATATATTCACCTTAGTTTTTGATCACAGTAGTATGTAACCTACGGCCATCTGACTTTAGACCACAGTCCTAACAGCCAAAACTACATCACAGAGGTACATAAAAGAATGCTTTGGTTGATTGGTTAGTTCAGGCGGAGATGGTCGCGTGCCCGTATTTGCACTGTAGCCTATTGGCTTATTGTGCTCTCATTTCTTATTACAGAAGCTTTTTTTCCATTAGTAGGTCTAGTAGTTTTCTGCAAAAGATGTTCATAAAAAAGGACTTTTACATTGTGTATTTTCAAACATTATGTTAAAACATATCAGTGTCTGTTTCCTCCTCTTACTCGCAAATCCTGCATGATGTAATACCTTTGTCTATACCCAATTTCTTTATGCGCTTCATTAGATGACAGTGGCCTGTCGTAAGTCCTACTACTTATCCTATTTGAGAAAACTTCAAAAAAAGGTCCTCAGCTGTAACGGATGCCAATGATCTAAAGCTTTAACTCTTAAAACAGTTTATTTATTATTTTACCTGCAAAAGCTTCTCGTTAGCGAATGTACGGCGGATAGCCGAGAAAATTAATACATGCATAGTATATCTAATTCAAAACTAAAATCGCAAATAGTGAAGCCTTTTTGGACTGTCACAAGATAAAAATAGTAAAAATGACAATACGGCTTAACTCGAGTAAAGCGGTAAAGGTTAAAAATGAAAACAAAAAAATATTTATACAATCAGTGTTTGTAGGCCTTTATAGCAGAGCAAAACCTTGTTTTTTTTAAAGAATCTATTAAGTTGTTCGTTACTTTGTAACAGCACATTTTTATGCAAAATTTAATGAATTTAAAATTTACTTTCTTATTCCGTCACAGCTTTTATTTTGCTTTTTAGCAGTTTCCTAGCAATTCGCCATATATTATGTCATTGTGAAACGTCTTTTAAATAATGTACGTATTACAAGTGAAAACATTTTCTTATATCTTATACCCTCATTTTACAATGTGGTTTTTTATTTACAATTATTAGGTCCTTTTCCTATTTTAAGAGGTTTATTGCTATAATAAAAGTACTATTGTGAATCAATCAAACTAAATAGTTGGGAATTTTTTAAGTCTGTCTGTACATTTAAAAGATTTAGATTAGCATTTTTCTCGTGTTAATAAATTTCTAAGCTTTCTAGTATATCTTATTTTTTTACTTTTTTGTTAAAAATTTAAAATCTTTAGAGTATGTATCTACATTAGGAAAAGGATGGTTTAAGTCTAGGAAATAATTTAGAAAATTTGAATTTCTTTTGCTTAATGTAAATGATTCTTTAAATCTCTTTTCAAAGCATCGGCCTATATAACAACTGTTTCTCTCTGAACATTTTGGTTTGTAAATTACATTTTTTTTGTGTTTATTTAACTTGTCTTTAACGCTTAAAAAGTGGTTGGTATATAATTTTTGCGCCGGTTTAAATGTTCCATAAGATTATTTTTACTTAAAACATATGCTGTTGTGTCGAGTATGGGTCCAAAATATGTGAAAGTTATATATTTATTTTTTGTAGTTAGGTTCTTTTATTTTTGGGTATATTTTACCTTTTGTTGTTAATTTTTGTTTTTTATTAATTAGATTATTTATTTGTTTAACTTTAAAGTCGTTATGTATGACAATATATCTGATGGTGTTAGTTCTTTATTTAATTTTTCTTGGTCTAAGGGAAGGCTATGTGGATCATAAATCTATATGCTGCTAATTTGTGACTAGTTGGATGATTTGAGGTATTAGGGATGGTAGTATCTAAAAATGTGAGTTTCCTATAAATATCAAATTTAAGTTTATTATTTTTTCGGTGATGGTTATATCCAAAAAAATTATACTGTTGTTTTCTTATTTTTTCTACCGTAAATTTAATTTTTGGGTGAATGTAATTTAAGTGGTTTAAAGTAAATTGTAACCCTTCATAATTTCGGGTTAAGCAGACATGGATATTACACCAGAAAATTATGTTTTTAGCAAAAGGTGTGTTTAAAATTTTTTCTTTAAATTTTGACATAAATATTTTGGCCAGTAACGGCCCATTACCGATATCCTATATAATTTGTACTGCTACGCTGTAACGAAAACCATGCAAGCTCTTAATCAATTGGACCGATCGGTATGCCGTTGCAGCTGTAAATATGTGTAAATTTGAAACATCTCTTCATTAAAAGAAAACTATATCTTGGACCTGCATTGCCTTAATTAATTTAAAACATGACGCGTTTTAACTGGTAAGTATCTTCAGGTGAATACTGAACTAAGTGCACTTCTGACTTACTTTGATCTATTTATTAGCTTTTTTTTGTTTTTCGGTTGAGGCTTCCTTTAAGAAATATATATATATATATATATATATATATATATATATATATATATATATATATATATATATATATATATATATATATATATATATATATATATATATATATATATATATATATATATATATATATATATATATATATATATATATACAGAGCAACAGCAGATTTCTTAGGTCGAAATAATGAATTAACCTAAAGTTGCCATATCCCAAAGTTAATAATAACTAAGATACAGGGTGTGAAACTTTTACCTTTGTTTTCGTTTTGTCGTAGAAATTTCTTAACTTAATGACATAGCAGTACATAATTGGAGATTTAGGGGTCTTTGAGGCGAGAAATTTAAATTCGGTCATGCTTTCGATGTTGCTAGTAGAAGGGCGCCAGCTACGGCCTACCGTAATTGTTTTAAATGGCATAACTTTTTAGGCCTACTATAATGCCCTGTTTATTAAAAAAGAATTTACTATAATTCACTCTGCGTCAAAAATGTAAACCTCATTTAGATCTCTGGGAGCAACTGTTTTCAAGATAAACGCATATTAAAGGACCCCGCAATTTTTCTATGGAAAATGGTTTTCGGACAATTGTTTTTAACTTTG
>JAHBCN010003903.1:47500-69405 GCA_019359885.1 Listronotus oregonensis
TTTAAAGTTTATCTTGTACAAGAACTGTGAAGATGTCCTAGATCAAATGCTGCAGTTTCGTGGAACTATGAAACATTTAATTGCCACACAACCAAACTACCTCTTTCGAATATTTTTCAGTGACAAAACCAGCTTTTTTTGGTATAGTTAATTAACACAATTGTCGAAACTAAGGTGATCAAAATCATCGATGGATTAAAGAAGGCCATTCACAAAATCCTGAGAAACTAAACGTGTGGGCCGGAATTTTCGATAATACGGTAACTGGTCCTTTTTTTATTAAAAGAAATTTTACCGGACATTTATACTTAACAACTTTTAGATAAAGCTATCACACCCACAATTGTAAAGCGCTATTAGAGATTGATGCTTTTGACTGCGATCAATTTTTCAGAAGAATAGGGCAACTCCACACTTTCATTTAACTGTAAGACAATACCTAGATAAGGAATTTCCTGGTAGCTGGATTGGACATAGATGGCATATTAAATGGCCACCAAGATCCCTGGACCTCGCTTCCCTGGACTTTTTCTTTTGGGGTTATGTAAAGAAGAGGGTATTTGCATCAAAACCAGAAAACTTGCAAGAACTATGACAACGAATCACGGGTGTGTGCATCACTAGAACACCACAAATTTTGACAAATGTAAGAGCAGAATTTCAAAATAAACATTATTATTGTCAAGAGGTCATTTTGAACATCTCATTAAATAAAAATTGGAACCGTTTTTCTGGACTGGTTTTTATTAATAATCTCTTATTATTCGGGAACGGGTGATCCTCGTGACCTCTAGTTTGTGCAGAAATGTTTGTTTCTTAAAGGCCTTTAAAATAAGCTACATACCGACCTAGGATTCCATTTAATAATTTTTTGTTGCAACTCTCTGGTGCCACCCCTGCAAGGGAGAAAACTTTTAAATGCGTAAAGAAGTAGATTACGATTAGTATACGTATGCATTCGATAAAATGTGTTTTCTCTATATTTTCTAACTTTAGAGATATTAAATTAAAATAAAGAATTTTTTGGACATCATGTATATCTCCATACTATTGAAAGTGCTGGGAAAACCATAATAATGCTCTATTATTAAATTTATTTCGTAAAACCATATGATTAATCATATTTTTAGAATAATAGGTAAAGGTTTTATTTACTATTATTATTTTAAAACTTGAAATATGTACTATACGTAGGTCACTCGATAAGTCTTGTCATTCTCCTATAAAATATTACTGTTTCTCGAAGTATTTACCGTCACTTATTACACACTTATGCATACGCTCAAACCACTTATCAAAACACTGCTTCCATTTCTCTTCTCAGATGGAAGCACTACATTTGTCTCAAGCAGCTAAAATCTCGTCATCTGAAGAAAACTTGTGTCTTTTCAATTGATTTTTCATATATGGGACGAGTGCAAAGTCACAAAGCGCTAGATCGGGACTGTAGGAAGAATGATTTAGCAGTGTGATTATGCCGCGACGGGTAAGAAAACCACAATAATTTTTTTCTTGACAGAACTTGACAGAACTCCCACGAGTTTGTGATTTTGTAGGTACATCATAATATTAAATCTAAGTTTCATCTGCCACGAAGATATGAAACGTATATTGGGTGATACTGCTCCTACCCTCAGAACTGTCGAACGGTGTATAAATAATAATTTTAGGGAGGCATTTTCGAGGTGGAAGAAATATCCGCGTCTGGGCCAGCCCAGCGAAGTAACTACGCCTGAAACAATAGCGACTGTTAAAAAATTAATTTGTGAAGACCGACAAATCACATATAAACAGATTCAGGAAATTCTTGGCATTTCTGCATGAAGCGGTAATAAAATTTTAAATGAACATCTGCGAGTACACAAAGTTTATACCCTTTTGTACCACACAAATTAACTGATAAAGAAAGGGAGTACCGTGTGGATTGGTGGAAAAAGATGCTCAGTAAATCAAATCCGGACGATCTTCTAAGGTGTTTTCAATTGTCACAGGAGATAAAACTTGGATTTATTATTATGATGTACCTAAAAAATCACAAACTCGCCTGTGGGTGTTTGAAGACGAAGACTCTCCGATTATGCCCAAGCAGTCACGTTCTGTCTAGAAAAAAATGATTATGGTGTTTTTAGCCGTCGCGGCCTAATCACAAGAATACCTTTAAATACTTAACGTACTGTTACTGCTAATTGGTATATTGAATCGTGTTTGCTTCCACTTTTTAACAAGCTTTAAGAATTGCGACCAAAATGACAACTACGCACGTGGCTGTTGCATCATGATAATGCTCATCGCGCCCAGCAAACCATAGATTTTCTGAAATCTTCGGGAATCACACTGCTAAATCATTCCCCTTACAGTCCCGATCTAGCGCTTTGTGATTTTGCACTCGTCCCATATGTGAAAAATCAATTGAAAGGACACAAGTTTTCTTCAGATGACGAGATTCTAGGTGCCTGGGACAACTTACCGAGTGGCCTACGTATAGGTTGTTTTGTGGTCCAATGTTTCTGTTTTATAGTTTGATATGTCTTGTAGAACATTAATTTTCTTTTGCAAATTGTTTTTAATTAACTTTTTTTTATCGGTAATAACTTAATATAGATTAGCTATTTTAAATTTTCTATTACTTTTATGATGGAATTATTATTATTTTTTCTGTGCTCTGATTTTATTTTTTTAAATTCCTCCAAACATACATATATATATATATATATATATATATATATATATATATATATATATATATATATATATATATATATATATATATATATATATATATATATATATATATAAATATATATATATATATATATATATATATATATATATATATATATATATATATATATATATATATATATATATATATATATATATATATATATATATATATATATATAATGTTTGGAGAATTTAAAAAAAATTAAAATGCGTGTAAGTAAAAATTAGTATTTGAAAGGTTATATTTACTAAACAAAAACAATTAAAATCAGGCACAGAAAAAATAATAATAATTCCATGATAAAGTGTAGAAAATTTAAAATAGCTAATCCTATTAAGTTATTACCGATAAAAAAAAGTTAATTAAAAACAATTTAAAACAAAAAGAGGTAAATGTTCTACAAGACATATCAAACTATAAAACAGAAACATTGGACCACAAAACAACCTATACGTAGGCCACTCGGTAAGTTGTCCCAGGCACCTAGAATCTCGTCATCTGAAGAAAACTTGTGTCCTTTCAATTGATTTTTCACATACGGGGGACGAGGAGCAAAATACAAAGCTAGATCGGGACTGTAAGGGGAATGATTTAGCTGTGTGATTCCCGAAGATTGTAAAAATCATAATTTGCTGGGCGATGAAAGAGCAGAAACACGGATGCAAATGATTACGGGCAGTTGTCATTATGGTCGCAATTCTTAAAGCTTGCTAAAAAGTGGAAGCAGACACGATTCAATATACAACTAAAGCAGTAACAGTACGTTAAGTAATTTAAAAGGTATTCTTGCATTAAGGCGCATTCTTCAAAAACACCATAATCTATTTTTTTTGTAGACAGAACGACGACTGCTTGGGCATAATCGGAGAGTCTTCGTCTTCAAACACCCACAGGCGAGTTTGTGATTTTTTAGGTACATCATAATAATAAATCCAAGTTTCATCTCCTGTGACAATTGAAAACTTCTTAGAAGATCGTCCGGATTTGATTTACTGAGCATCTTTTTCCACCAATCCACACGGTACTCCCTTTCTTTATCAGTTAATTTGTGTGGTACAAAAGGGTATAAACTTTGTGTACTCGCAGATGTTCATTTAAAATTTTATTACCGCTTCATGCAGAAATGCCAAGAATTTCCTGAATCTGTTTATATGTGATTTGTCGGTCTTCACAAATTAATTTTTTAACAGTCGCTATTGTTTCAGGCGTAGTTACTTCGCTGGGCTGGCCCAGACGCGGATAGTCTTCCAATTCGAAAAAGCCTCTCTAAAATTGCTTATACCACCGTTCGACAGTTCTGAGGGTAGGAGCAGTATCACCCAATATACGTTTCATATCTTCGTGGCAGATGAAACTTAGATTTATTATTATGATGTACCTACAAAATCACAAACTCGCCTGTGAGTGCCTAAGCAGTCACGTTCTGTCAAGAAAAAAATTATTGTGGTTTTCTTACCCGTCGCGGCATAATCACAAGAATACCTTTAAATACTCAACGTACTGTTACTGCAAATTGGTATATTAAATCGTGTTTGCTTCCACTTTTTAACAAGCTTCAAGAATTGCGACCAAATTGACAACTAGGCACGTGGCTGTTGCATCATGATAATGCACCTGCTCATAGCGCCCAGCAAACCATAGATTTTCCGAAATCTTCGGGTATCACACTGCTAAATCATTCTTCCTACAGTCCCGATCTAGCGCTTTGTGACTTTGCACTCGTCCCATATATAAAAAATCAATTGAAAAGACACAAGTTTTCTTCAGATGACGAGATTTTAGCTGCTTGAGACAAATGTTGTGCTTCCATCTGAGAAGAGAAATGGAAGCAGTGTTTTGATAAGTGGTTTGAGCGTATGCATAAGTGTGTAATAAGTGACGGTAAATACTTCGAGAAACAGTAATATTTTATAGGAGAACGACAAGACTTATCGAGTGACCTACGTATAGTACATATTTCAAATTTTAAAATAATAATGGTAAATAAAACCTTTACCTATTATTCTAAAAATATGATTAATCATATAGTTTTACGAATAAATTTCTAATAGAGCATTATTACGGTTTTCAACTTCAATAGTAATGAGATATACATGGTGTCCAAAAAGTCTTAGTACGGGCTAATATCTCTAAAGTTAGAAAATATACTTAGAATATAACTTCTTTACGCATTTAAAAGTTTTCTCCCTTGCAGGGGTGGCACCAGAGAGTTGCAACAAAAAATTATTAAATGGAATCCTAGGTCGGTATGTAGCTTATTTTAAAGGCCTTTAAGAAACAAACATTTCTGCACAAACTAGAGGTCTCGACGATCACCCGTTCCCGAATAATAAGAGATTATTAATAAAAACCAGTCCAGAAAAACGGTTCCAATTTTTATTTAATGAGATGTTCAAAATGACCTCTTGACAATAATAATGTTTATTTTGAAATTCTGCTCTTACATTTGTCAAAATTTGTGGTGTTCTAGTGATGCACACACCCGTGATTCGTTGTCATATTTCTTGCAAGTTTTCTGGTTTTGTTGCAAATACCCTCTTCTTTACATAACCCCAAAAGAAAAAGTCCAGGGAAGCGAGGTCCAGGAATCTTGGTGGCCATTTAATAGGCCATCTATGTCCAATCCAGCTACCAGGAAATTCCTTATCTAGGTATTGTCTTACAGTTAAATGAAAGTGTGGAGTTGCCCTATTCTTCTGAAAAATTGGATAGCAGTCAAAAGCATCAATCTCAATAGTAACTACAATTGTGGGTGTGATAGCTTTTTCTAAAAGTTGTTAAGTATAAATGTCCGGTAAAATTTCTTTTAATAAAAAAAGGACCAGTTACCGTATTACCGAAAATTCCGGCCCACACGTTTAGTTTCTCAGGATTTTGTGAATGGCCTTCTTTAATCCATCGATGATTTTGATCACCTTAGTTTCGACAATTGTGTTAATTAACTATACCAAAAAAAGCTGGTTTTGTCACTGAAAAATATTCGAAAGAGGTAGTTTGGTTGTGTGGCAATTAAATGTTTCATAGTTTCACAAAACTGAAGCATTTGATCTGGGACATCTTCACAGTTCTTGTACAAGATAAACTTTAAAGGGATGAAATTTATGCTCCTGTATAATTTTATGCACCGTTGATTTGCGTATGGTATCTAAATCAGCAGCTCTTTTCCGCACTTATTGCTTTGGTTCAATGGCAATTGTACCCAAACTTGTATTTGAAGCTCCTTGGTTTTAACTGACGGGCGACCGGATCTTGAAGCGTCTTCTCACGTAACTAGGAGAAACTGGTCTGTCTGGAAAAAGTATCATTTAATAATCTTTCTGCCTCATGATAATTTCGATTAGCTTGTCCATACAAAAAAATTATTTCAACTTTGTCTTCATTTGCGCGACCATATCGAAGAGTATAAAAACATAAAAATTATTAATCCCTTTTCAATGTTACTGTCAAACTAAAACAAGCTACATATTGACATAGGGTTCCATATAAAATTTTAAATGCATAAAGAAGTAGATTTTTTTAAACGTATGAGATCGCCATAATTTGCTTCCTATATTTACTAACTTTGGAGATATTAGCTCGTACTAAGACTTTTGGACATCCTGTATACTTTAACTCCATATAAACCTTTATACTCATAAACCTTAGCGGTGTTGTCCCAATTTTACGTACATAATGTAAATAAAAATTCTTAACACTTGCATATGGCTTTATAGCCGCGATATTTATACCAATTGTAATTTTAAGGTTACTAACACTGGACATCATGCTGCTAAATATGTTTTTTTATCTTTGAAGTAAATGTTTGTTAACAATTTAGTGATGCTAAATAAAATCGTAAAGGTTTTTAATGTTTAAAAAATGTTTTGAATGTTTAAAAAACAATTTTTGTTTAGGATTTTAATAATACAATAGGCAAATACATTCTTTATGACACCTATATTTTTTTACACTTTAAAAGGTTTTTTCCTAATACATAATATAATACACCTTTTTTATACTTAAAGATTTTTTTCAGGTAAAAATATGTGTTTTGCAACCGCGCCTAACCAAGCTAAGATTATTGTTACATCCATAAGGGATGTCCAGTAGTCTTACTAAACAGTGTGTTCGGAAATACCGTTTGAATAATTCTAAAGGTAATTCTACATGTTGAATTATGAAGAAAAGTTAATATGAACATAGGTTCGCATATGCGTCATAAGGTTGCTATGGCAATTCAAAAACTGCATAGGTTTTATTTTATATATCTAGAAGTGTTTGAGGTAGCCATCTGAATTCTGGCATATAAATTGCTTTTAATAGTAAGTACTTTTAAGTGTTTTCTGATTCCACGGTATAAATGACATAAAAAGGTATTTCTGTAAAAAACCTGTCAGGCTAGCCGTTTCCGAGAAAAAACTCTTCAAAGAAAATAGTGCACGCATGCTCGCCCAATTATAATAAAAATCTCTACATCAAAGTAGGCTTATGTCGGTACTCTCTTGATTAAAATAATAATTTCGTAAGAACACTAAAAAGTACCAATTATTAAAAGCAATTTATATGCCAAAATTCAGATGACTATCTGAAACAGTTCCTGAGATATAAAATAAAATATATAACCCGATGCAATCTTTGAACCGCCATAGCGACCTTATGACGCATTTGCGGACCTATGTTCATATGAACTGAGGAGCAACTTTTCAATACGCATTATGTCCATTTTAAATATTTTTTATGAAGAAGCGAAAAACGTATTTCTCTTAAGTAGCTCATTAGAAAGTAACAACATGGTTAGTATTTGAAAGATAATAAAAGACACTTATTATAGATTACCTCATTTAAATCAAAATAAGTTTTATAGATTATTTTGATTTCTGGGAATATCAAATTAAAAGAAAAATTATTTGGCTTTTCTCCAGAATAATGATATTTATTATTATTTTTTTAGAGATTATTATAGAGAGCTAGTCTGCTCTTGCAATAATAGTTACAAAAAACATGAAAAGACATAAAAAGGTTTAATTCTTTATAAAATTAATTTGTTTTAAGTACTATAATAAAATAATTATTTTTATAAAATTATATAAAAATGGCAAATAAACTTACTTGAAAACATTGGCAACCCGTTATAAGATATATATGTTATTTCAAACTTATTGGTTATCGACGGACGGGTGTAGCACATAAATTATTTGATTATATTACTTAAAACAAATAAGAAACTAAAAATTGTGTTTTATTAACTGACATTGACTTCTGACATGACTTTTTTAAAAAATAGTTACTGGTGAAGGTACACGTGTAGGTACCTTTAATATTTAAAAAAAATAATAATAAAACTATAAAAACCTATCTATATGGCTAACTATAAAAACCTATCTATATGGCTAAAAATTTTATTTACTTTTTTATATATATTTTTTTAAATATTAAAGGTACCTACACGTGTACCTTCACCAGTAACTATTTTTTAAAAAAGTCACGTCAGAAGTCAATGTCAGTTAATAAAACACAATTTTTAGTTTCGTGAATTTCGCCCCTGGGACAAAAATATGAGCAAAAAAGTGTTTTTTAACGTTAGCCGTACGGAAGGCGCCTTACGGAGACAGAGGCTACTTAATATTGTCTCTCGCCTGGCGGAGACAGGCTTTTCATCTAGTAAATAATAAGAAAAAAAACTGCTATATTAAAACAACACAATGCCACGAAAGATACATCACTTTGCACTGATTTGCGAAAAATTCAATTATTTGGTCTGAGAGAAGTATCTATCCATTAAAAAAACAGTAATGGGATCTACTACCAAAAGGAATCAATATTAGGCTATTGTACTAAAAAAAACTAAGAAACATAATATGGCTGCAGTACGATTAAGCTGCGGACTGATCTAATGGAAATTTTAAAGTCTTTGTTATATGGCCATCGGACCTTTTTTATCCTGTGATTTAAGCTAATTAATTATTTTCTACGGGGATAGGTAAACTCTTGGGTTTATGCTGGGAAAACATGGATGATGGCTGCCTTTAAAATAAACACCTGCCCTGGTTTAACTAAAAACGTTTTAAAATATTATTATTAAAAATGGGATATAGATGATTTAAATCTACTGGCGGTGCCGTATGCTTTGGACTAAAAGATTTTTTTGGTTATCGAGTATTTCACAAGCACTTACAAATTATATTATACCTATTTTTTGTCGAAAAATAAAAATTTAAAAGTGTTAAAATAAAAAAGCAGTAGATAATAATTTTGAAAAATAAATTATTACTTTCGTCGAAAAAAAAGAAACAAAAAATGTGTCTTAAAGATAAAAAAACAATGAGAAAAAGATGGTTTTTTGTTTCTGTCAATTTATCTATAAGTAGTCTATTACCGCTGTAAATCAAAAAAAATATATTGCAAAAAATCCATTTGGGTTTGGTTCCATCCTTAGTAGAAAAACATTAGGTATGTTTGTTAACATGATATTCTCAGGTATGGTAAAAATATTTCTTAAAATTAAAGTTTATGCACATTACATTTCTGAAAAATATGAGTTTAAAAAGACATCATTTTTGACAGAAAATATACATTTCTTTTAAGTGTTAGGGTTTGTTGAGTATTTTATAATTATGTATGTTACCTATTTAATGTGTTCTTGTTTACCAGCCTGGTACCTTTACCTATTGTCATGGTCATTGTCATTGTAATGATTTTAAAATATGAAAATTATTTTACAAACTATTTTATTATTTAATAATTAAACATGGCGCAGTCGGTATAAAACTTAATTTAAAGTAAATTATTCAAGAAGATGAAATTTAATAAGCACTGCGGATGAAGCCTTAGCGGCAATATTTCTGGAAATTTTCAGAATTTTAAAGAAGAGGTTTCACTTTTATTTTTGGCTACAGAAACCAGCACAAAATCTAAGGAAGTTCAAGTGGCCCGACTTAAAAATCTTTTGGGCGCTGAAGCTCTAAAATTGTACAACTCTATCTCAAATTGGACCAAACAAGATGAGTCAGTAGAAAGTATATTTGATGTTCTGGAAAAATATTGTACGCCAAATAAAAACGAAACAATGTCATTATTTAAGTTTTTGAGCCGACAACAACATGATACAGAACCGTTTGATAATTTTTTTGCTGAGTTAAAGTATCTTGTTAAAGAGTGTAATTTTGAAGATCAAGAAAAAAAGATGTTAAAGGCTAAAATAACTTTAGGAATTTCATCTAAGTCTATACAAGAAAAAATATTGAGAAATGATCCGTCTTTGGAAAATGTTATAAGTTTCTGTAGATCTGCAGAATTGGCCAATAAAAATATTAAATTATTCAATGATGTTGGAAGTTTCAGTTGTGTTACAGTAGAAGACGTAAAATCAAAAAAGATAGTAAGAAACAAGAATTTTGGCAACATAAAATCTTCCTGTTTCCGATGTGGTGGTATTTATAACTTTGGAAGTTGTCCAGCAAATGTACATGTACAAAATGTGGTCGCATAAACCATTTTGCAGTCATGTGTAGAAGTTATCAGCGAAAAAAAGATATAAGTGAAATTAATGAACCAATTGCAAGTGAAGAAGAGTTTTTTCAAATGGATTCAATTTTAACGGAAAATTCTCTAGAAAAATCAACCATTTGGTATAAAAACATTGAAATTGAGGATCAAAAAATAAAATTTAAATTGGACACTGGATCACAGGTTGACATTTTACCATATAATTATGTAAAACAGGTTGGTTTACAAACCAATATTAAAAATACTTACATTAAATTAGAAGCCTACGGGGGTTTTCCTATACATATTCTTGGGGAAGTTACTGTAAAAATTGAAAATGAATCTAGGTTTTTTCTTGTAAATTTTGTAGTTGTTAAAAATAATTCAGGTCCAATATTAGGATTAAAAACATGTGTTAATTTAGGGCTGATCAAACAAATTGATTCTGCTTGTCAAATTGATAAAAATAAGCTTGTTTCCGAATACAATGATGTTTTTGAGGGTCTGGGTTGTTTTACAGATATCTCTAAAATAAAACTTAAATCTGATGCGATCCCAGTTGCAAGTTCTGCTTGAAGAATACCTATTAAAATAAGAGAAAATTTTAAACGAACTCTTACTTATCTTTCAGAAAAAAAAATATTACTGAGGTAAATAAACCAGTTAAGTGGGTATCTAACGTAGTAATAGTACAGAAACCGAATGGTTCATTAAGAATCTGTATCGATCCACTTCACCTAAATAAAAATATTATTAGAGAGAGGCATATGATTCCGACAGTTGAGGAATCAAGTCCAAATTTAGCAAACAAAAAATTCTTTAGTATTCTTGACCTAAAAGATGGCTTTTACCAAATGCAATTAGATGAAGAATCTAGTAAAATGTGCTCTTTTAGTAAAATATTTGGTACATATAGGTTTTTGAGGGCTCCATTTGGTCTTTCAAATTTGCCTGAGTTATTTCACAAAAAAGTATATTATTATAAATATTTTGGAGATATCAAAGGTGTTTGTATTTATTTTGATGACATTTGTATGTCAACCAAAACAAAAGAAGAACATAATAAGGTCATTAAAAAAGTTCTAGATAGGGCTCGAAAATACAAAATCAAATTTAATTTATCAAAATTTCAGTATTGTTTAAAAGGGACAAAATATTTAGGCGTAATATTTAGTGAACAAGGAATGTCTCCTGATCCGGACAAATTTGAAAGCATTAAAAATTTTATATATCCTGGTAAATTACAAGAATTACAAAAAATTTTAGGCATGGTTAATTATCTGAGATGTTTTATTCCTAATCTAGCAAAACTTACTTCACCTTTGAGGGAACTACTCAAAAAAAATGTTTGGAAATGGACTAGCATTCATACAGAAGCTGTTGATAAAATTAAAAATGCTCTTTGTAAGAGTACAATAATTAAATCATTTAACCCTTCTAAGCCAATTACAATTCAGTGCGATGCTTCTAAAGATGCTCTAGGTTGTTGTTTACTCCAAGATAATAACCCTGTCTATTTTGCTTCCAGATCTTTAAATGATACTGAGGTTTAATATGCCCAAATCGAAAAAGAATTACTTGAATTTAACATGTAGAATCACCCATGAAATTACTCGAATGGTAATTCGGACACCCTGTATTAGGTTTTTGCAGCAATTTAACGACACAATTTTAAACTATTAACAGCGTACAGAAATTGTAAAAATACCATTAAAATTATTGCTTTGTCGCACATCATCAAATCTGTAGTCTATAATAAACAATAAGAAAAAAAACTGCTATATTAAAACAACAAAATGCCACGAAGGATACATCACCTTGCATTGAATTGCGAAAAATTCAATTATTTGGTCTGAGAGAATTATCTATCCATTAAAAAAACAGTAATGGGATCTACTACCAAAAGGGATCAATCTTAGGCGATGGTTGTACTAAAGAAAACTAAGAAACATAATATGGCTGCAGTACGATTAAGCTGCGTGCTGATCTAACGGGAATTTTAAAGTCTTTGTTATATGGCCATCAGAGCAATTTTATCCTGTGATTTAATCTAATTAATTATTTTCTACGGGGATAGGTAAACTCTTGGGTTTATGTTGATAAAACATGGATGATGGTTGCCTTTAAAACAAACACCTGCACTGGTTTAAATCGTTTAAAAATATTATTATTAAAAATGGGATATAGATGACTTAAATCTACTGGCGGTGCCGTATGCCTTCGACTAAAAGATTTTTTTGGTCATAGAGTATTTCTTAACAAGCACTTACAAAATATGTTATACCTATTTTTTGTCGAAAAATAAAAATTTAAAAGTGTTAAAATAAAAAAGCAGTAGATAATAATTTTGAAAAATAAATTATTTCTTTCGTCGAAAAAAAGAAACAAAGAGTGTCTTAAAGGTAAAAAACAATGGGAAAAAGATGGTTTTTTGTTTCTGTCAATTTATCGATAAGTAGTCTATTACCGCTGTAAATCAAAAAATTATATTGCAAAAAATGCATTTGGGTTTGGTTCCATCCTTAGTAGAAAAACATTAGGTATGTATGTTAACATGATATTCTCAGGTATGGTAAAAATATTTCTTAAAATTAAAGTTTATGCACATTACATTTCTGAAAAATATGAGTTTAAAAAGACATAATTTTTGACAGAAAATATACATTTCTTTTAAGTGTTAGGGTTAGTAAACCGTTACCGTACCGTTAGTAGACCATAAAAAAAGAGACCAATCGAACCCAGTAGTCCCTTTTAAATAGTGAATATTGATTATGGGCTGATCATTTATTAATAGGTTTTACAGGATGACTGTGCTTACTAAATAAAAAATAGACCAATAAAGTGCAAGAAATTGCCATCTTTGAACAATTATACTTAGTATATAATCTAATCGATTATATATGCGATAAATAACCAATCGAAAACTTTAACTTATCATTTACGATGGCTCCTAAAATATTTTTTTAACAAAAGATCAAGTCGAGCTTGGCCCTTAGGACGACAAGCAGACCTACAAACATGCTAAAAATTATTCGCCACATTTTTTTAGGGTTTAGATGGCATATCAGGTAAAATTGTTTAAAGATCGCCATTTTTTGCACTTCCTGGGTCCATTTTCTGATTCTAACCAAAATTAACTGCAGTAATTCTGCGAAACCTATCAATAATTTGTCTGGATGCAGTCAATATTCACTATCTAAAAGGGCATACTTGGTACGAATGGTCCGTTTTTTTTTAAGGATCTGGACATCTCTTTTTCAAATCTTTTTGATATCCCTGATGAAATACCTTTAAATAAAGCAAAATAGATTACCTTTCAACAAGATGGGGCTATTTGAATAGGAGAGTATTTAAACACTTACTTTAGAAAACAGTGAATAGAAACACATGGACCTATAAGGTAGTCACCACAATCTCCGGATTTGTCACCTCCAGATTTTTTTCATTAAAGTGTGTTAAATATTAAAAGTTATAAAGAAGTCATCTTAACCCGACAACAACTTTATCAAAGAAATATTAACGCCTTTGCAGAAATTAAACCATTATACATCATAAATGCTTTAAAAACCGTTTAAAAATAATGTCAAGAAAGCGTTAAAAACTACGAAGGGGCTTTCGAATATTTGCGATGATTCCTGGTATTTTTTCCCTTAAACTGAATCTTTTATTTCGTTTTAAAGTTTTTATAATGTTTTTATTAAATCTCTTGTTCCAACTATTTCTTTTACCATTTGTATGTTAAAATTTATTGACTCTTTTCAGTTACAATGTCAACATAGTTTTGTTCCTGGGATATTAGCTTTTGTTTCAAATCCCACTGTGTTTTAAAGTAAACATAGTTTTGTTTCTGAGATATTAGCTTTTGTTTCAAATCCCACTGTGATTTAAAGTAATAAAGTTTAAAAATAAATCCTACAGAAAACCAATATCATCCATGGTGTGTTAATTGTTTTAAAGGGAATATAATATCCTATCTTTTTAAAAATATACTGGGTGTTACATTTAAAAATATAAGATTAGATTCGATAACTTTTTTACCTGACCCCGTAGGTAAACTTATTCTGAAAACAGCAGATTATTTAACAATTATTAAAAGGAACTTTTGTATAAAATATTTTTTTGTATCTCTTTTAGCTAAGAAAATAAAGGGTCATCCTGAAACTGTCAATTTTTTAATTTTCCTCCGTATCTCTTTAAGTTTGACCTAAAAAATAACACTGACGCCTTTATTACATTTACAAAGACACCCTATAAAAGTGTCTAAAATTGGACACCCTATACATGTAAATTAGGTATTGTGGAGGGCACCTTAAGAAGTGGTAAAAAACCTTTTTTTACATTTAAAGAGCTCTTTAATTTTCCAGGCTCTATATTATAATTCCTAATGATTTATATATATATATATATATATATATATATATATATATATATATATATATATATATATATATATATATATATATATATATATATATATATATATATATATATATATATATATATATATATATATATATTTATATATATATATATATATATATATATATATATATATATATATATATATATATATATATATTTATATATATATATATATATATATATATATATATATATATATATATATATATATATATATATATATATATATATATATAAATCATTAGAAATAATGCATTATAAACCTACCTAGAAAAGGTTTTTACACCGCAAGATTGCCCTCGACAATACCTAATTTATGTAAATTGTGTTTGCCCATAGGGTGTCAGTGTTATTTTTAGGTCAAACTAAAATACGGAGGAAAATTAAAATTATTTGGTCAGGATTGCTATTTTCTTAGCTAAAGGATACAAAATATTTTATGCAAAAAAGTTCCTTTAGCTATTGTTATCTGCTTGTTTTCGGTATATATATATATATATATATATATATATATATATATATATATATATATATATATATATATATATATATATATATATATATATATATATATATATATATATATATATATATATATATATATATATATGTACAATATGTCACGAAAAAGGTGTTGAAGAGAAAAAACTTTTTTAATTTTTGATTTTATCGAAAGAAATAACACTTGATAAAAAATTTTTATACTTCTAAAAGTAAGAATGGGATGGAAACATTTAACATATTTTATACGCGGTGTTCAATTGAAAAAACTTAAAATGGTACAAGAGTAAAAGTGCATTTATTTGAGACGATATGGAAATAAGTTACTAGGAAAAGATTAATTTCAAAATTAAAGATAGTCTCTAATACCAATATTTGAAAAAATCGGCCTACTTTTATTTTTGTGAATTAAATTTATTTTAATATCGATTTAAATTTTTAATATCAACTTATTATCAAATTTTTTGCTGTTAGTAAGCATTTAAAGCTGACGATACCCATTTCAATAATTAAAAGCAAAAGTATCAATAAAGCTTGTCTTATCAACGCCTACTGAGTACAAAATTTGGAATTAGTTAACTAAATGTAAAATTTTAATCAAATAGAAAAAAGTGGGCCATTTTTCAAAGTATTATTAGAGACTACCTTTACGATTGAACAACTTTTTCAAGTGAACTATTTTCCATATCTTTAAAATAAATGCACTTTTTATATTATTTTTATTTAAGTTTTTCATTTTCAATTTTTATAAAATATATTTAAAATGTTTTAATCCCAATTCTTTTCTAACAAACAGCAAACATTTTTTTAAATCCCATTTAACTTTTTCGATAAAATTAAAAATAAGGGGGATTTTTCTGTTATTTACTTTTCCGTGGTTTTACCAATAAAATCCACGGAAAAGGTGTTGAATAGTAAAAAACTTCTTTTTATTTTATTTTATCAAAAAACGCTACTCTTAAAAAATTTTTTGCTACTTCTTAGAGTAAGGTGGGATAAAACATTTAACAAATTTTTTATACGCGGTATTCAGAAAATTGAAAAAAACTAAATGGTTCAAAAGTCAAGTGCATTTTATTGAGAAGATATGGAAATAAGTTACTAGAAAAAGTTGTTCAAAAGTAAAGATAGTTTTAACATATCATTTTTCAAAAAATCGGCTACTTTTTTATTAATTTGTGATAAAAATTATTTAATAGTATCTAATTCCAAATTAACAACTCACTGTTGTACTAGTAGGCGTTGATAGTGACAAGCTGTATTGATATTTCGCTTTTATAATTTATTAGCCGCGAAACCTCAGCTTACTTAACAGCAAAAATTTGATAAAATTAATATTAAAAATTTAAATTGGTATTAAACGAATTTAATCACAAAATAAGCTAAAGGGGAAGTAGGCCGATTTTTTGAAAATTGGTATTGATTCTACCTTTTAATTTTGAACAACTTTTCCTAGTAACTTATTTCCATATCTTCACAAATAAATGCGCCCCTGCTCTTGTACCATTTCAAGTTTTTTCTCTTCTTTGCTTTTCCCCGGACATACTGTATATATATATATATATATATATATATATATATATATATATATATATATATATATATATATATATATATATATATATATATATATATATATATATATATATATATATATATATATATATATATATATATATATATATATATATAAATATATATATATATATATATATATATATATATATATATAATATATATATATATATATATATATATATATATATATATATATATATATATATATATATATATATATATATATATATATATATATATATATATATATATATATATATATATATATATATATATATATATAAATATATATATATATATATATATATATATATATATATATATATATATATATATATATACGTATATATATATATATATATATATATATATATATATATATATATATATATATATATATATATATATACAAGTGTTCGGAAAATGCGTTAGGAAATTTTAAGGGGTGATTCTACATAGAAAAGTAATGCTAGTAAGTCATTTGGCAAAATGTTGAGATCTCCATGGTTACGAAGATACAGGGGTGCAAAGTTCAATTTTTAGTTTTGTTTTTCCGCCATATTACATTTATTCTTCCATCAATTTAGTTGATTTTTGGCATAGGAACCGAGCTCTTTGGGTTCTAATATTGTTCGTTAAAAGTAGTTCTTTTGAACACGCTAGAGGTCACTTTACCTGAAACACAAAATTTATTGACTCCCTATCTTTTTTATTTGGACAGATAGTGCAAATTCGAATACACCAGCTAAAAGACAATTAAAAACTCAAAAAAGAATGTATTCTTTATCAATGTCGATAAACCTAACCATTTAGCCACAAACCGACATTAAAGTTTTGATCAGTTTCATCCAAATGAACCATGTATTTAAATGAAATTAACAAATCAAGTCGGTTTGTATCAAATTTTGCGAAATTTGACAAATATTGGTTGCATTACTGTTGAGTTTAAAATAATTTTCCGTGTTAAAAACATACATTGCTATAAAATGGAACGAGAATATTTACATATGGGAATGCAGAAGAGACCCGGCAGATTTATATTGCAACTTATCCAGAAAAGAATGCTCCATGTGCACGAACTTTCATCAACATTCACAGACGACTTGGTGAGATAGGTTCTTTCAAAATTGGGATTTTCGATATAGGCAGACCAAAGGCATATTTAGAACTGTTGAAAGAAGACAAAGAATTATCGAAAAGAGTAGAAGAAAAATCCAAGTATTAGCACAAGGAATCTTGCGTAACAAGAGGAATTGCTAATTCTACAGCTTAACCAGAACAATTCTTTATGAAGAACTTCTGTTCCTATTTCATGTTCAGAAGGTTCAAGCACTTTTTGAGGGTGACTCACAACTACGACTGGACGTATGCATTAGTCTTTTTGGAAAAATATGAAGAAAATAACCAGTTCATCGAATTAATTTTGTTTACTGACGAAAAGCAACATTCACGCATGATGGGATACAAATTTTCGTAATACGCACAAATAGTCTTATAAAAACCCTCACGTCATTGTAGAAAAACAGCATCAGTGAAGGTTTTCGTTGATTGTATGGGCCAGAATTGAAGGAAATCATCTAATAGGACCTAATTTTATGACGGACTGTTAAATAGACAGGTTTATTTAAATTTTCTTCAAAACAATCTACCTAACATGCTTAAAAACGTTTCCCTACGAACCAGATTAAACATGTGACTACTTCAGGATGGCGCTCCACCCCTTCCAATGAATTTCTTTTTTTTTGCCATTTGAAAGCTTTAGTCTTTAAGACGCCGGTAAATGATATAAATGATTTGCGTCAACGGATAATAAATGGTTGTGATATTATTAGAAATACAGTTGGTATATTTTCTCGCATAAAAAAAATATTTTAAAAAGTATTAGAAAATGTATAAAAATGAATAAGGGCGGCATTTCGAAAATATGTTATAATTTTTCCGTTTTTATAGAATCAATTTTATAAGTTACCATTAAGATTAGTTACATATTAAATTAGTGTTAAGTTTTTTGTTGACAAATTTATTAATAAATATACTTATAAAATCATTATCTGTCAAATTCATTTAATACAAGGCGACTTGATTTGCTGATTTCATTTAAATACATGGTTAATTTAGATGAAACTGATAAAACTTTGATGTCGATTTGTGGCTAAATGGTTAGGTTTATCGACATTGATAAAGAGTACATTCTTTTTTGAGTTTTTAATTGTCTTTAAGCTGGTGTACTCGAATTTGCAATCTCTGTCCAAATAAAAAAGAAAGATAGGAGTAAATAAATTTACATTAATTTAGGAAAAGTGCCCTCTAGCGGTGTTCAAAAGAACTACTTTTAACGTACAATATTGGAACCAAAAGAGCTCGGTTCGTATGCCGAACATTAACTAAATTGATGTAAGAATAAACGTAAAATGTAAAATGGCTGAAAAACAACACTAAAAATTAAACTTTACACCCCTGTATCTTCGTAACCATGGAGATCTCAACATTTTGCCAAATAGAAAGCTATAACATTTTTTTGTAGAATCACCCCTTAAAATTTTCCTAACACATTTTCGAACACCCTGTATATATATATATATATATATATATATATATATATATATATATATATATATATATATATATATATATATATATATATATATATATATATATATATATATATATATATATATATATATATATATATATATATATATATATATATATATATATATATATATATATATATATATATATATATATATATATATATATATATATATATATATATATATATATATATATATATATGTATATATATATATATATATATATATATATATATATATATATATATATACAGGGTGTTTTTTAATAACATGCTAATTTAAGGGGGTGATTTTTGGACCCATTTTAAGAAAAAAACTTCATATGAATGTATGTCCGAAACGTCTTATCTTTTTCAGAATCTAGGGTGTTAAATTTTAAGAAAAAAAAATAATTTTTTTGCCATTTTCATACCACTTTAAATATTTTTATGAAATTGGTGTACGGCGTTTATGCATTAAAGAGCATTTTTTGACCTATGAAACATTTTTATTTCCAACAGTTAAAAATTATCTTATTAAATAAATTGAAAGCCCGTTCAAAAAGTTACATAAATCGTTTTTCTCGTAATTGGTCCAATGAGATGCAAATAAGTCAATTTATTTTTTAATGTTAAAAACGGTGAGTCGTACAAAAAAAAGTCAAGTAACCAAATTTGTTTTAAATTGACCGGCGACACCAAAAATAATTTTTGTTTTAAGAGAAAACATTGGCGCACTACTTTTTCCTTCAAAATTATCTAGTCAGAGTCGAGTACGGACGCCACTGTTGGAAACAAAAAATGTTTCTTAGGTCAAAAATGTCCTTTAATGCATAAACGTCGTACACCAATTTTTCATAAAAATATTTGAGTGGTATGAAAATTACAATAAAAAAAAATATTTTCTTAAAATTTTAACACCCTGTATCTCAAAAATGAGCTCCTTGCGCATATCTGTTCTCGGGCTTTTAGTCCTAAAATAAGTTGAAAAATCACATACTGCATTTTAATATACATCAATTAAATTACACTATAATATATATATATATATATATATATATATATATATATATATATATATATATATATATATATATATATATATATATATATATATATATATATATATATATATATATATATATATATATATATATATATATATATATATATATAAATATATATATATATATATATATATATATATATATATATATATATATATATATATATATATATATATATATATATATATATATATATATATATATATAAACTTAAAGAGCTCTCTCTAAAAAAGCTTTTAATCCGTCTAAGTAAAAAAGTATATGTTATTTTTTTATTAAAATGGTTATTTCATATTTTAATACATTTGTATTGAATAGCTATTTTCCTTTACCAAATCTAAACCATAAATGTGAAATTTTATATATGGTCATTGTCATCAAAGTTAACTTTTTTACATACCTGATAATGCTCAAGATAAATTGTAAATTTGGGAAGAATTATTTAACTCTAATTTTTCTTTTTTAAATAACATTCCTATTACATATTATGCTAAAATAATTATAGATAATAAATTGTCCCCCAACCATGTTTACAAAATATACGTAAACAACTGCTGACATAAAATTAATTTTTAAAAAATTACATACATTTTCTCCATCCATGCGAAACACGCACATGGCGCACATCACATAAAATATCCAAAAATATGCAAAATTTCTCCGAAAAACTTTTTTCCAGCGGCAGTCGCCGCATGGTTGTCGCGAAAAACGACGTCTGTTTTATATCGCGCACCACTTCTTCGGGACGGTGTGACGCGCTGCGACGCGCGTCTTTCGAGGTTGAGGTGCAACTAACAGCGGTCCGCGACGGACCGGTTCGCGACGCATCCACTGGACCCACGATCGCACGCAAAAATCCTATCTCTTCCTTCTTCTTTCATGATTTTGGCCAAAGAAATTAACTCCGAGACCTCGAGACAGACGACGAAGAAAGTAAAACTGCTATTACTTTGAACCGAGACATTCTATAAATTATATATTTCATTATTAGCTAATAATAACACCACGCCTTTAAAATTAAAAACCAGTTTTAAATAACGATGCTAAACAATTATTTATTGTTATACATATTTATAAATATTAAGATATTTTAGCTTAAATATTCGACATGCAATCCGCAATATCCAGTGCCTGATTATCGTGTGTAAACAAAAGAAATTGGGGAAATTACCGCTTTAAACTGGTAGCTATATTTTCTGTAAAAAACTTTTTTTGTTGTAGCGGATTTTTGCATTAAAAAGTCGAATCTGTCCCATCTTGGCAAGTACCCAACGAAGACTTTTTAAAAACTATCTTTGTATTACTTATAACTTTTATAAACTCTATTATTTGTAAATAAAATTGACACAAATGTTAAGGTGTGTAAATTTAGTAATAATCCAAAGTTTGATAGCTTTATTAATATTTTTAATATAGGGTGTTAATTAAGTATGTGGCCAATCTTAAGGGTGTTATTTCTTACCTTACATTAAGACATAATGTTTATATGAAAGGAAGTTTTAAAGGGCTTTATTTTCATTAAAATTCAAATAATTAGAAGACACAAATTACTATAACGTTAAAACTTGGTGACAGT
>JAHBCN010003903.1:70507-95312 GCA_019359885.1 Listronotus oregonensis
TTATGTAAAGCACTTCAGCAAAGAAACATTGATTTAAAACGAGCTACAAATTTGGCAGATGACACCATAGCTAAACTTCAAAATTTACAAAAAAATGCTGACATTGAATTTAATAAGCTATTTTTAAACGTAAAACAATTGGGCGAAAAGTTTGAATTAGAAATTAAAAAACCACGAAATAGTCTACATCAAACAAAACGGTGTAATATTAATGTGGAGAGCACTAAAGATTACTATAGGATTGCAATTTATATTCCTTTTTTGGACTCTTTGATAGCAAATTTAAAAGAAAGATTTTATAAACATCGCGGCAAATATTAACCGGATTTCAAAGTCTCTTTCCAAAAGATTTTGTGTCTTTAATTTTATTTTATAACGATGACCTGGCAAGAACTAGAGAATAGCTAATTTTCGAGCTTAGACTCTGGTATAGAGCAATTGCTAGACTGCCAAGTGAAGAGCGGCCCGGAGATGCCTTAAGCGCATTAAAACACGTTTCAGATTCACATATTTTTGCAAATGTCAAGGTATTGCTGTTTATAATGGTTGTATTGCCTGTCTCTACTGCGGAAGGTAAACGCAGTTTTTCCACTTTGCGTAGACTGAAAAAATATTTAAGAAATAGTTATTCAGAAAACCGGCTAAATGGTCTTACTCTTTTACATATTTATAGAAACTTGACCCCATGTGTTGAAGATATTTTGGAAAAATGTGTTCAAAAGCCTAGAAAGTTAAAACCTAGTTTGGTTTAATTTCTCCTTTTTTTAAAATTTTCTTTTCTTAAACTTAGTTTAACTTGTGTATGCTAGGAACTGCCTAAATGTAGAATATTATTTTTGATTACCGATAAGTGCAGTATTCTGTTTATGAAAAATACATTTTTTGTTTCAAAATTGTAGGTATGCAGTAATTTCATAACCCCCCCCCAATTTTTTTCCTGGGTGCGCTCCTGTTAAATATACCTGTTAATACCAATTTTTCTATGTTTTCAGTGTCCTGTGCATGCAATCGAAAGAACAAGAAAATATATACTTAAAAATATCAGTAC
Organism: Listronotus oregonensis; assembly: GCA_019359885.1. Taxonomy (NCBI): domain Eukaryota; kingdom Metazoa; phylum Arthropoda; class Insecta; order Coleoptera; family Curculionidae; genus Listronotus; species Listronotus oregonensis. The sequence goes on from JAHBCN010003903.1 coordinate 71,556, forward strand.
TTTAACCTTTGACACAATTGCCGAGTACTTGTCCATAAATTAGGTGCACATCAGCACATTCGCTATAAGAATAAGCATCCATTACCTATTTTTTATAGTTGTTTAACTTTTTTCAATAATACATTATTTTAAAAAGGTAATAATAAAAGCGACTGGTATTTTATTGTGGTAATCTGTACCGTTTTACACAAAATCCTATTTTTTTATAACGGGTTAATTTTTTGAAATAAAGATAGAGTATCTTTTTTGACAAGAAGGGATAAAAGTATTAAAAAAATCACTTTTTCGGTATGTGGATTAACATATGTCAAAAATTGGGCACATTAAGTGTGATTTTCGTGCCAGTGATGGGAGGCTAGATAAATTTAATGAGGAATTTGGTATCCGTCTGTTAACTATATTGGGTAAAAAATTGTGCAACGAATCTTCAGTGCAGTCATTTATTCAGCATTTTAAAGACAAAGTTGGAGAACTGGGTCTTTTTCCTGCCCAAATCTGTAATGCGGCGAGAGTGGTATGTTTTGGAGGCTGTTGTCCAACAAAACATTCCTATCCTGTAAAGAAGCGAGCGCACCAGGTCGTAAAGTGAGTACAGATGGAATTACACTTATGCCGTGCTCTAATGCTACTAAAACACACAAACTGGATTTGTTACTGATTGGTAAAGGTAAAAATCCCTCTTCTGTTAGTCTGCTACAAGAACCAATTTAAAAGTTGGGTCACGGCAGAGGAATTTGGTAAATGGTCCCATAATGACTTTGTCTCAGAAATGAAAAAGTTTATGAGAAGATCCAACATGTCCCTAAAAGTTTTACTCGTATTTGACAATGCTCGAGGTCACCAAAATTAACAAAAACTTAGATCAATTGATAGACATATCCAAACCATTATCACCAAACTATACACCTTTATTGCAGCCGATGGATTAAAATGTTATACAGAAAGTAATCCTTGTATAAAAATAAATTGCTCATCCATATTCTTTCCTAGTATCGTAGCATAACGCAGAGTCTTAAAAAATTGAATTTGAAGGTTGTATTATCTCTTGCTCTCGCATGGAGCTCTGTTTTACCTAACTTCATACAATCATCACGGAAAAAGCTAGGGCATTCAATGAATGCTGTATCATAAGAAACAGAAAAGCGGGATTTTAAAAATAATCTTGCCATTGCCGATTGGTTGCAAAATGTATCAGAAAGAGGATTTGAGACCGGTGAAGAAGATTTTTTTTGGTTTAAAGGGACTGAAAAACTGAGCAGATAATGACAGATGAAGAAAAATGTGAAGTAGCACAAGATGAAGAAAGCCTTGTACTACAACTGTAAAAGTAAAACCGGATACAACATTTAACTGTTTGAATACTTGCATAACATGAGCTGAAGAAAATGGCGTATTTGCTAAAGATATTATAATTCTTCAAAATATGCGAAATAGTCATTTTCCTAATAAGTGCGCAAAGTAATACTTTTCCGCACGCGACTGCCGTTGCCCGAACGACGCGAAACGGGTTCGGGAACGTAAGTGCGGAAAAGTCACTTTCCGCTTGAACAAAATTTTTCCTACGGGCGTCAGATAATACCAAAATAAAGCAATGATTATTTTTTAAATTATGTTTAATCTGAAAGAACTACTACAACATATTTATAAATGGGAATTATTTGTTGATAACATTTACAACAAAAGAACAGTTAGTAGCATATTGTAAATTAATTGCAGAACCTGTAATTTCATTTAGCGGGTGGCTTATGGAAGCGCTTATTGTACGGCTTGATGAAGTTTGACTTAGCTCAGAGAGTTGTTCATGGTCAATATTTTATTCGACATATCCTTTTTCTGATTTGTGGATTCATCAATGTAGCTCTCAGCTACAGCCGTTGATTTCCAGCCCCCAAGTCGCTTGACATTGGTAATTCCTTCTCCAGAATCCGCTAACATAGTCGCAGAGGATCGACGAAAACTATGTCCAGTGTACTCTTCTGGATTTTTTAATTTTAGGTATGCAGCAATTTCTGAAGGCATTTTACCTATTGAATTTATTCCCACACATTGCGTACTGCATGCTCCTTGTTTATACTGGAAAAAAAAAACGTCTGTGTGGGGTATGTGGTTTTCGCAAATTTGCATATTTACGGTACAATTGCAGATAAAGTCCGTTATTTATTTCATCGGACACTACAAAGATTCTGGAAGTGTTATTTTTACTGTCAGGAATTTTCACCACTATCAAATTTTCATTTTCCTGTATGTCATCAATCATTATTTTTGTAAGTTCATCTCTCCTACAAGCACCGACTAATCCAAAAATTGTAGCAACTTTTCTTAGAAGGTAAATATTATCAGGTGCTTCTTTCATGAACCTTGAAACTTCTTCTTTGCTGAAAGTTTTTGATTTTTTTGGCCGGTATCCCACGTTTTGGTGTTTAAGTAGTGATGTTAGCTTGAAATATGAAATTAAATCAAGGTTCCTTTTCACTTTGAGGACACATTTTAACATAGAGTACTTACTCAATAAAGTATTAGGTTTATATGTTTTTTGCAAATCCGCAAAATAGGCCAACACTTCTTCTTTAATACTTTTTGTCCCCTTGCTGGAGCACCAGTTTTCGAAATGACTAAATTGATTCTCATATTTTTCACGAGATTTTGCTGGTAATAAATTCAAACTTACGATATTTGCTGCATCCAGGATAGAATCTGGTAGCTCCATATCGGAACTACTCATTTTAAATAATTATTTTGGTCGAATTTTTATTTAATTAAAAAAAGATACTATGACGCCTTTTCATTAAAAATGCTTGAAATTCATTTGTGCAATTGCTTGTTCATATGGAAACGAAGAAAAAATCTGACATGTGTTAAAATCACCAAGATTACATATTGTTGCTTGACTTGTCATAATCATTTATTATTATTATACAGGGTAATTAAAAAAATGTGTTTTTTTTGTGTTTTAGTTGAAATATTGAAAATTACGAAGTAACAAACAAAAAAGAGAATAAACTAAAACTTGCAATGGCTTCGTATATTGCATGAAATAGCCTACAATAGGCATTTTTCATGTTTTTTTTTATTAGCTTATTGCAAAGCCACATGAAAATAAAGGCCGAAAATATTTTTTCACGAAACGCCTTAAAAATCAATTTTACGTTTGAATTTTGTAGGCCCGTGACGTCACGGCCCTAAATTTTCTATTGGTGGAATTTCTGCTTTGTTGTCAGCTTTTTGATATTCGATACGCCTGTCATCAAATATCGATATGCGCAACATCTACAAAGTTGTCGTTTTCTAAACAGACTTGGCATCCATGTTGAATTTGATTGGTTAGGGGAGTGGCGGGCTATTTAAATTACAATGATAATTAAACCTTAAATAGAAAAGTAAGGGGTTTGTATTTTTCCGTGTTATTTAGCAGGTTTTGCTTAATTGTGTTTCTACTTTTAATTTTTACACACAACATTCTCAATATCAATTGAGTGAAAATACCCTATTACTAAAATACATATAAATCTTGCTTACCTGTAAGATTTTAGAGTAGTTTTACTTTTCCGCACGGCGTGCAGAAAAGTTCACTTTTTCGCACGCCGTGCGGAAAGTACAACTTTGTGCACTCAAATGCGCGCGGAAAAGTGACTTTTCCGCACGCTCGTAGGAAAAAAGGTTTTTAAACAAGAACTACAAGTTGCTCAAAAACAAACCTTAATTAAAGATTATTTTAAACTATGTAATTACTTAATTGTAAGGAATATGGTTTTAATACTTTGATTTATATTGCATTAGTATTTAAAAAATGTTGTAACAACCGTTTTCAAGATATTTCAAAATGAATGCACGGCTTTCATACTTAACAGTTTATCGACAATGTTAAATGTGCACAATTTGATTGTTAATATCTCGTTTAACAGAAAATATTTTTTTTTCAATTAAATAAAAAACATTTTTATTACCCCTATATTTCAATTTCTTTAATTCTTAGAAAACGCCGTTTTACGAGTATACTACCTTAATTTTTTTAAATTTTTTTTTTGCTAAAAATTCGTAAAAAAAAAAATTAGCATTAACTAGAATACTTAGCCTATAAATTGTAAACTTCTCTTTAGTAGATAATGTTTGTTTTTAATAAATAAAGGTATTTCTATGTTCTGAAAGATTAAAGATTTAAAATATACAAAAGGCATATAACAAATTTATTTAAAAGTGTGTTGTTAAAATTGTATTAATTATAATTATCTTATATAATCAAAAACAAAAAAAACATTAAAATATTTGTGTGTTGCCGCAAAATATTTGGTCATTATTATTTTTTTACTTTCTCAGTTAAAATTACGCGACTAACATTCGGTCTGTGAGATAGATGCATACGATTTTCTCCGAGGAGATCCAAAATATTTGCTAATTGGATCTTTCCTCCTTAGTAGGTGCCCATCCCAAAGACCGTTTTTCTCTATCAAATCGGTAGCTTTCTAGTTGGAGGTTTTCGCAGTTTTGAGCACTTTCTCTATATGAGACCTATGGTAGTTTTAAAGTAATTCGCCGCTTTAAATGTAAAGGTGGGTTGTTACTTTTGTGCTGAATCAAATAATATATTTTTCAATATTTTTACTTGTTATTTAATGGCTGCATGGACTGATAAAAAGGACCAAGAACGACCACTATGCCTTTTTAATCAAGGTAAAGCTGATCTCGAGATAGCTGGAGATAGTGACTCTAGTTTATAAGGAGATGCGTTAAAAATTCCAGACGATAATGAATATAATATATAACAAATTGTATAACCTAATGCTATTAAACCTTGTACGTCTTGTTTTATTGGAATGGTTGTATATTGAAAAAGCGTTTGGGGCAACATCCAAATATTCGTACTGTTATATATAATATTATTACACATTTACTAGGTATAAAGGGTTAAGAAAAACAAAAAATCTGCAACTAAAATATAAAGTTTATTTCTTTCAGACGACGTGTTACATAAAATTGTAAAGAGTGGCCGCAAAATTAGCCTATTTTCTTATCCCTGCCAGAGACCTAAAAATATTCTGTATATGTTAAATTATTGGCGAGGAAAAGCATATTTTTAATTTTTCGAAAAATTTTAAAAATCACTTCTAATTAGGGGCTCTAAGATGACGCAAAACTGAAATATATAAATAATATCAATAAGAAAAAAATATTTTGAATTGTATTTTTTATATAAAATGAAATCTTACAAATAGAAAATACTTTATTTTCATGTTAATAAGGGCGTAATATAATTAAAAGTGCACCCTTAAACACGCTAATGAAGTTAAATTATCCACTAAATATAAAAAAAAAATCAAAAATTACCTTAAAAATCTAGGAAAAACTGGTGAGATATTTTAAATTAATAAAAATTAAAATCGTGTTTTTCCCACCACTGTCTATAAGAAAACTACCCCTCTAACAAAAGGGTAAACTACCCCCGAACGCGATAACATACGAAAATATCACAGCTATACAAAAAAACTGTCGAATATTTTATAATATTATATACTTTTTTAATTAGAAAGATTATTAATTTCTTCTAAATTCTTAATTCTTCTAAAATACTTGTCCAAATTATTTTAAAAAATTTTAATAAAACTCAACCCTCATAGGTGGTTGACTCAAGTCAGCTTTATCTATCCGAACAGAAAGCTAAGTTCTATTATAAAATATTTGAATTTTCCTTTATTGCTATGATATTTTTGTATGTTATCACGTTCGCGGGTAGTTTACCCCCTAGTTATATTGGTGGTTTCCTTATAGATACTGGTGAGAAGTACTCTATTTGAATTTGTAATAGTTCAGAATATCTTAGAAGTTTTTCCTAGATTATTTAAGTGATATTTTTCATATTTAGCGGATGATTTCACCCCCTAAGGGGGTTGATTTTTACATTAAAAAAAATGGAACAGGTAAATAAAGTCAGCTTAATCTTTTCGATGAGAAAAGTAAGATCTATTATAAAATATTTGACAGTTTTCTTATACTGCTACATGATAATTTCGTACGTTATCACGTTCGGGGGTGGTTTCCTTAAATATATAATACTGGTGGAAGGTACACGATTTTAATTTTTAATAATTTAGAATATCCAACTAGTTTTTTGATTTTTTATATTTAGGGGATGATTTAACCTTCTTAGCGAGTTGAAGGGTGGGCTTTCAACTATATTACGCCCTTATTAATACGAAAAGAAATTCTTTTCTGTTTTTAGGATTTAATTTTATACAATTTGAATTACTTTTATTCGTATTGATGTTATTTACATATTTTAGTTTTACGTCATCATATTAACCCCTAATAAGGGGTGATTTTCGACATGTTTGGAAAAACCAAAAAATATGCTCATCTTAATTTTTCGTCACCGATAATTTGACTTATGCAGAATATTTTTAGGATTCTTTGTAAGCAAGGTGAGAAAATAGGCTAAAAATAGGCTTTGCGGTCACTCTCTACCGATCTGCATATCTATGCAAAACAATACTCCGTGCAATATAAAGTACCTAGCTAGACCAGCAGATATTAACGAACCAAGAACATTTTTTGAACTACTTTATATGAGGGTAGTATCTAGGTTTGGCCGCGCCCTTGGCGGGGCCTAACATTTGCGCCCCCCCCCCCACACACACATCGGGGGATTTGGGAAGTATGGAATAACCCCCAAGGAAAACGGGGATCCCGGGGGGTTTTCCCGAAAATTTTACAAAATTAAAGTGCAAAGTTATAGGTTTAAAATTTTTCGAACCGAGAATTTCATTTCTTTAAAATACCAATCTTCTGGTGGAATTTGTGTCAAATTCTAAATTTTCTTTATATTATTATTATTAACCTACTATTTGAAAGACACATGTTTTACAAAAAACGAATGTTTGTATCTGACTGAAAAAAGTAGAATGTAAATTAACTATACATCCTTAGTTACGGATGATTAAACTTAGAATACATTTTCTCAACGATAAAATCGTAACGTTTCTGTATCTCCAACCGTTTCTAAGTGATAACTGATAATTAAAAACGGTTGGAGATACATCACTAACCGAAACGTTGTGTATCAATTAACAAATAGGGACAATGGAAGTCCAAGATTTTAATGTTGTTGAAATAAAATCGTAGTTACAAAAATTCTTCGCATAGCAGGCCTACTAAAAAGTAACATTTATGGTTTAATAAATTAAATAATATGCAACCAAAAAGAACTACTGTTGCCCCCAATTTATAAAATAGCAATTTATCCGCAGCTAAAACATTAAAAAATTTAAAAAGTTACATTCTAGCTGAGGGTATCAGGATAAATGATATTTTTATTAATAATTCTTAAATTTTTTCATATATTAAAAATAATTAAATTTAGTACCTAAGTTAAAAATTTGTTATAAAATTGTTCTCTTTTAATTTATTTATTTGATTAATTTTGTCAATAAAAAATAATAATAATCTGACTATTGTACTGACAAATGATGAAAAAGAAATATTTTTCGTAGCCGATTTTGCGCCTCCCAGGTAGCTGCGCCCTGGCAAATTTTCTGGGGCGACGAATTCGTGTTAAAATTATTTTTATATTATGATTAAAAAAAAATACCTTTTTTTATGATAATATGAAATGGATTATGTTAAGAATAATTACACGTTGCAATTTTATCAAAAAAAAAGTTCCAGTGGTTTAAATTTTATAAGTTAACAGCTACAAAATTCCCAGGTCTGAAGACACAGTAGAGTCTCGCGCCCAATAATTTACCCTTATATTGCAACCAAGACAGATGTACTGGCTATACGTGACAGTCATAAGACCAATGATCACGCATGGCTCTGTGGCATGGTGGAGCAAGGGGCAGCAGCGGCTGACCCAAGCAAAGCTATCTAGCCTACAGAGACAGGCCTGCCTAATGATCAAGGGCGCGCTGCGCTCGACACCATCGGCGGCCATGGAAGCCCTCCTAGGACTGCCTCCTCTGCATATTTACTTGGAGAAGGAGGCAAGGTGGGCAACCTACAGACTCTATCAAGCGGTCAGTAACAAACCGCAGGTGTGTCATATGGAGAGCACCAGTCTCCTCAGGAATGTCCTGACCTGTGACAGACTGGGAATGCCCTCAGACATAATGCCTACAGCAACCAATTACAACCGGCCCTACAGTGTAGTCTACCCACAAAGGGAGGACTGGAGTCGAAAAACGACCGACCTGCTCCGGGCTGACATCTGTTGGTACACCGATAGCTCCAAAACCAAGGACGGTGTTGGAGCTGGAATATATGGACAGAGGCCGAGGGCAGAGTTTTCCTTTAGCCTGGGCACTCTGGCAACCATATTTCAAGCGGAGGTATTTGCTATTGAGATGTGTGCTGGATCGCTGGTTGATCGGCACTGCACACGTAAGACAGTTAAAATATTCTCCGATAGTCAAGCAGCTCTTAAGGCTCTTGAATCCAGCCGGTGCAATTCGAAAACCGTCTGGAATTGCAAGGATGCGCTGACCAAACTGGGTCAAAACAATAAGGTTACACTACTGTGGATACCTGGACACACCGGCCTAGAGGGTAATGAATCCGCAGACCTCCTTGCCAAGAGGGGGCGGAGACAAAATTCACAGGGCCGGAACCGGTCATCGGTATATCTTATGGAACGGCCAAGCAGTTCATATTAGCTTGGACACAAAGAGAAAATATTCGGTACTTTCATGGACTCAGCCCACCGAACCAACAATGTACTGTCAAACTACTGGAGCAATCAAGGGTGCACCTTAAAACTCTAGTGGGACTGTACACGGGACACTGCAGATTAATATACCATATGCATAAGATCGGCCTAGCGGAAGACGCCGAGTGCCGCATGTGCATGGAGGGGGATGAATCGGCAGAACACCTACTGTGTTCGTACCCAGCACTGGCACGACTAAGATTTGCAATCCTCGGTAATGACACCTTGTTGCCGGGGAAGGTGAAAGATCTCTCTCCCAACAGGATCATCAGATTTATTAGTATTCTGGACCTGGTAAGAGAAATATAAAAGGGTGTGAGCCACAATAGACCGATCGGTCGCGGTGGAAGGGTGTTATACCCACTCACTTTTAACCTACCTACCTACTACTATATTTATCATTATTACAGATCCATTGACGTTTGATACGGATTTCTATAATTTTCTTTGTCACTTGTATGCATATAATACTGAACATTATTTTGTTACATTAATTATGAAATGTTTATTGAGTTAAAGATTTGTTCTTGCTCCTGTTTTTGATTTTACAAGAGATTTTACTAACTCCTGTCAAATTTTTTATTTTAAAGTTCGTATTTCTGCAACCCTGTTATTCTACTTACTTAGTGGTTAAATTACTAAGTATAAACTTAGCACTTATAAGTAGTATACTAAGCATGCTTAACTTAGCACCCAAACGCAGCTAAACTTAGCATCCAAGGTAAAAAGTAGAAAAAATAGTGATATGATGTTGTTAGTATACTAGGCATTAAAAAACACAACTGTACTGAGTTAATCTATGAAGTCAAGACTCAACACTGGATGGCAAAGAAATTCTTTTATTAAAAATAAGTTAATTAATCAAATTAGAACAGCTTGAATTTAGTTTAATATTAAAAAAATTATTAATTATTAATCTTGAGAATGTTTAAAATTATCAAGTCAAGCTTAACACGCCCAGTGGCCCCGCGCTTATTTCATTCAAAGCAGTCACCGAATCCTCTAATACTTAAAATATTTACTGCATTTTCTTTAAAATTAAAAATAATGATATACTTTCTTTAAAACTTTTAAAAATATTTAATTGGTAGTTAAAAAAAAATACTTGTAGGTTATTTTCTTGCATTTTTCAGAAAATTAATGATTTAAAAAATATATATTATATCTATTATACATATCTAATGCTTTAAATTTTCACAGAAATTTTTCTAATGACACAAAGAGCCTCCTGAATTTCGCGCAGTATTTTTAAAAGGTGTAAAGTGGTCCAAATAAAAAAAAAACAAAAATATCGATATAACGATCCGGGGTGAGTCTTGGCGGAGCGTGCCATGCTTTCACGAGGAACTTCCTGGATGTACAAGAAAGACTTCTGTTGGTTCCCAGAATTTTTTAAAGATGTAAAGTAATTCAAATATATAAAAAACCCTTTTTTTTTAATTTTTCGACAACGTTTTCTCTTTAGCAAACCGACCAATTTTGACATGTTTGGGAGCGATCGACGCGTTTTTGTATGGTTAAAAGCTAATACATTACTACGATTGGTCGGTAGAGTCGTTTAAAAGTTATTAAAAAAAAACATATGTTTGAAAATTTTATTGTTTGATTTTCTCAAAATCTACCGTTATCGTTTCGAACTGTATAGAAAATCTACTTTGGTGAAGCTCTTTTTAACACAAATGACTAAAGTGAGATAATTTAAAAGGCTTAAATTAAGGTACGAGTTCAAGGGACTAACACATTTATAGCGACATCGAGTACGCTTACCAAGGGCGTAGCCAGGATTGTATATAAGGGGGGGCAGACAAAAAAAATCCTAGATTATATTGTTTGTTTTGATAGTTATTTTTACCATATAAGTTTCACATTAGCAGTGGAGGTAGTAATTAAAAAAGATATATCAAAAATTCAGAAATAGCTTGAATGAATGCGAGTGGCGACCGATGAAGGCGCACAACATTGGCTGATCAGTTGCCTTCCCTCTCACCCCACATCCCGGCCACCCGCTCCGCTCCTATCATCCTATGTCTATTTTAGTTAGAATTCTTTACTACTTTTTTAAAGTTCTTTTGGGTTTTCACAAAACGTTTTATGATTTATTTTTCTATAACAATAGAAAAACTAAACTAAAACATTTTTTAGAGTAAGAAATGATGTAAAAAGAAATATATTAGAGATCACATCACGTACATAGTTGGATTTCACAAGCCAGCCTTCAAGCCTGTTAGTTTCTTAGGTCTTATAAGAAGCGTCGCAAGTTATGAAGCTCGTCAGGATCACAGTTTACCAGCGAACGACCGCTCTTCTAAGGAAGGGGGGGCAGCTGCCCCTCCCTGCCCGTACCTCGCTACGCCCATGACGCTTACCCCCACTCGCCTACGGCAGCCGTGACCGTCGGGCGTAACAGTAAAAGTGTGACGATTTTTTTTTAACATTGCTATACAATTTCTTCCATACGTCAATAAGGAAGTTTTACTTCAAAAATTGTATATAAAAAAAACTTATTTGTTTATTCTTGGTTGGTTTTTAAAAAACTTTACCAGAGGCTATTGGATTGGGCTATCTGGTCACCGGGAAAACACCCGATGAATTGAATCGTACAAAACTCACATAAGAACCTTATTTTATGGCTTGTTTACCATTTTGACTGACCTAATCCGCCCCTGAGCTAAAATGTTAATCAAGTAAAATAAAACAAAAGGTGGTGTTGACACTGTAGATAAGTTAGGCTATGTGCAATTTACAACGTCCGAATCACTCGACGTTAGTTCATGGTAATTTTCTTTGGTGCCCTAAAGTGGGTGCAATGACTTCTTATGTCATATTTGTTAATAACGTGATAGAGCAAAATCTTCCAAAAAGAGTATTTATAAACTTTTCCGAAGAATATAATATTTTTGAAGTAATACAAATATAACATTTTTGGAGATATACATACACCTAATTAAGATAAAAAATCAACTGATCTTACTTACTTTCCCATACAGTGCGGTTTTATTAAGAGCATTTAGGGGCTGATTTAGCACTAACTTGAATATATTTATTTTAGTGTCTGGTAAATATTTCTAAGTAAAAAAATATTTGCCACTGACTTTTGTTCAGCTTCTTTGAAATAAGCAAATAAAAATCAATTTTTTTTGTCTCTTGATTTTTTTTGTATTCTGGTTAGTTTTCGAGAAAAAAAATAAATCCACTTAATTGCATGTCCCTGGACCACTAGAGAAACATAGGAAAATGTTTTTTAAAAAATTATTTTTTGTAATTTTTTATTAACAATTATGTAACAACAAATACTAAATTAAATACTAATAAAATCTAAAATAACGAGTTTTACTTAATTAAGTGATGGAAATTTTCAAAATAAACTTTTCCCCATGTTTCTTGTGTGCTCCAGCAATATACAATTAAGTAGTTTTTATTCCTAAAACTAAACAGCATACTAAGTTTTCTTTTAGTTCTTGCTATAATACAGAATTTTGTAAAATTAAAACATTCGAAAGAAAAACAGCACAAAATTAATTATTGTTAAAAATATACTATAATTTTAACCTTTCAGAAAAATAAGATTAACTGGTGATCCCCAGCTTAAAAACGGGAGACTATGTTATTTAGAAAATAGGTTTCCTTTTTAATAAAAAACTTTCTCGTGCAAAACAGCTGTTATCCGTGAGATTGACAAGGTGGCGCTAGCGATATCGTTTACCATTTTACAAAGATATAGTCGATTTTTCTTTTACTGACTAAATGGTGAAGGTGTATTAAATTTTAAATCAAAAAGTAAAAAATGTGAAATTATTTAGTTTTTTGCTTTGGTTAGTTGGTTTAAAAATTGTCAGGGCCTTACTAAACCTATGGGCTACAGCCCAGGGGCGCCGTAACCTAAGGGGCGGCACGAACCTTAGATAAGAAATTTTTAAATATGCTTTAATCTCCATATCTTAATTAATAAATTGGAAAAAGATGAATGCACACCCCTAGTAAGACGCTGAGTGAGGTAGCGTTCATGGCTCGCGCTCGCACTTTTCATGCATATTAGAGATGAGTTTAACGGCTATATCACCGGTACCGGTCAACAGTATATCGGTGACGGTGACTTATAAGTCGTCGCTTCTTTAAACGGCGACTTAAGTCTCTGTTTAACCAAAAACTAGTTATGGGGTGTATGGGGTATTATCTTGGGTTTATTCGATGGTAGGAATTAATAAATATGAAAAAAATCTAAATATAAATTTTAGAGTTCGCTTTTTTATAATAAATTAAATTATTACAATTGTTATTTTATTTATATTTTAAAACTAAAATAAAATATAAAAAAAAATCATATTTAAGGATTTCAATGTCTAGACCCTAGGGCGCTTATTGGTTTATAGCCCAGGGCGCCAAAATTAATAAGAACGGCCCTGAAAATTGTGTGCGTATAGGTATAATCAAGCTATGTATATTAGATGATATATTTAAATTAGTAAAAACCTCGAATTGTTGGTATAAAAATCCTTATAAAATATAAACAAATAGTGCTAAATTGAAGTAGGTCTACTTATTTTAATTTTAACAAATAATGTCGAAGATTAAAACAAACAAGTAGCAAAGTGATTGATTATTACTGACGTTATTAAAGTGGCTTAAGAGCCAAATTTTTGCTGACATTAAATTGCAGTGTAAGTATTTTTAACTAGCGCTAACAAATTACTGCACAGATACAAAAGAAAAAAGTAAATTTCAAAACGAAACAAAAAAATAGTTATTAGAAAAAAATGACTTTTTTAGGTCACAATAGATTACAATATTATAATACAATTTAAGTAAAAAAAAATGCAACATTGCATTGCAGTCGTATATTATGTGTGGGGATGTTTCTTTCTCTTGCCGCAAAACCTGCATATAGTAAGACCGTTAGGTATGCAAATTTTCTGCAAGTATTTTCTTAGACAATAATATTCCACTAATAGAAAATAGAAAATACTAATAGAAAATAAAAAGTGCTTTAATATTATATTATCTTCGCTTGGTATTATATTTACTTCGCTTTCATCCAAGTTTTCTTTATCGAATTGTCAACCAGTAAGTTAACCAGCCTTTCCTAAAGGTTTTTAGTATTTTTTAAAAAATGAAAAAATAACTAATGGTTCCTTATAACAATATATTTCTTTGGTTATATATATGGTTATATTTGTTTAATACTGAATATAATTTATAAAGCCACTGAAATATCAAGAAATAACACATGGCACGCTTATTGGCATTTTAAAGGGCTTTATTTATTATAAAAAAAAACGTTTATTTTTACGAACTAGATAATACCACTTCTTCTTTTTGCATGCGCTGTTTTTATTATCCCAAGTTACTGTTGTTATTTTTAAAGTACCATAAATTATGTATCCTTAAAACTATTTTTAATAAATTTAAAAAAAGCAATTTTATACAAAAGGGTATTTTACAAATAAAATTGTAGTCAGATATTTGATTAACTCTATTATACTTAATTTATTAAATTTAAAATGAATGTTGAAATATATATTAATTGTAGCTGGTTGATTGGTATGAAATGACAACATTGGTAACCTTTTCACAGAAATAACTTTCATATCAAAATAACTAGAGTTTTTGCTTTTGAAAAAGTAAATTAAAAGTTAACAAGTTTATGTAATCACAAATATATTACACATTAATTCAAATGAAGGTTGGTTCTGTTTTTTTTTATAGATGAATAACCTTGCATGCCCATTAATGAAAATGGTTTGGATTTTAAATTTACAAATGGCGACAAACCAATTTTCCGATGAAAATGTAATCAAAACATTGTACAGTTTTATTTACAATAAATTACAAAATATACCCAGTACACTTTTAATTATAGTTTGTAATTAATTTTTAAAATAATAAATGAATTGGTAATTTTATATTTTTTATTATTCTTTTTATTAGAAGCAGTGACCCATGAATAACTATTTTTACCGTAAATAGAAAAATGTGTGTTAATAAAAATAAATTTAAAGAAATAGTTATGTTTTAAAAATTTGCCCTAGGGCTTCTTTGTATAGCTACAAAAATAATACTGGTTATAGGTTTAGCTACAAAATTTATATTTAAACAAAGTTTTAGGTACTGGAACATTTTATCTTTTCTGGTGGTAACTATTATTATTTACTACTTTCTTCATTCCCTTATTCCCAGAGTGTTTAGCCTGTGGCTTTTTGTCTGTAAAGTGCTTTTCTTCCCAAATCTCTAAATATTTAAGTCTCATGTCAATAAAGTGCCTGTTACTTCACTTAAGATACCCATCAAACATTAGTGCTTAAACTATTAGCTTTCGTGAACTGACCCAAGATTTAAAAAAAAATAAGTATCAACGTACCGTGTCTTAAGTAAAGTAAGTCTATAACGAATGGCCAAAACATATAATATGTAAGGCCAAACAGCCCAGATCAAAAAAAAGGTCTATTACGAGACGTAAAAAAAAGTTTTACAGGTAGCAGGTTCTACAGTCTATACACAATTTAGAAAAGAAAAGAAACTATCAAGGTAAGAAGTTTGGAGCCTCTTCAGATAAACCGCATACCGTTTACGAGTTGCTTTATTGTGAGTTGCCAGAGATGGAATTATGTTGGCTTATTCCCCTAAGCAGATGCCGTAAAATTAGCTACAGTAAAGAGACAGATCCGATACAACTCGTCGGTGGGCAAGAAAATGAAGCTTTTTTGTTAAAGAGGGAGCATTATTAAGATAAATAACAATGCAACAATAATACTAAGAATTGTAAGATATAATTTCAAAGGTCCTGATTTGAGATAGAGAGCATACCGATCAGAAGGCGCTTTTCTAAAACTGCTTACCAGTAACAAAATGACTCTTTGTTCCGAAGAACTTAGCCGCTCGTAAGTAAAGGATAAGTATTGGAGTTTTTTCGCGACAGGCTATAAGCTGGACAAGATTTTTGGCGCTTTAATCTAATATTAATCTAGGGTCCTATAAAAGGGATATCTGCATTATCTTGCGCTTGTTTTCAAATCAAGTCTTAATAACTAGCTTAAGAAACTAAATATTGCAATGAAAGGTACTATCTTTAGCGAAGCTAAGGATGGGATTGTTTGTATAAGAGAGAAGATCGTTATTACAAAGATAAAGTAAAGTTGATGTTAGTACTGATACGGATACGGATACTCCAGCATCAATTTGGTGAAGGCTAGAAAAGTGGCTATCTACAATAACTGATATATGCCGATTAGAAAAGAAATTGGACAGTTTAGATAAAAGACCGTTGGAAAGAAGTTAGTTAAGGAGCGCATTATGCCAGATCTAGTAAAAGACCCTAAATATATCAACAGCAACGATCTGGAATTTACCGAAGATCTTAAGAAACTTGTTTTACTTCTGTGGCAAAGAAAAGAAGATCTACTGTAAATCTTTTTAAATGAAATCCTTACCCAGGGTCAAAAATAGTTTTGTGTTATTCCAAAATATTGTTAAATTTGGAAATTAATATTTTTTCTGTTACTTTACAATTACTTTATTTATAGATGGTTTGCTAAAATATCTTAATTTATTAATTTTTTTAATACAAGTAGTTAGTATGTAAAAATAATAAAGTAGGTTTTATTTTAAAAACTTGCATTATTTTAAAAAAATAATTGACAAATATTACTGGGTAGCAGGTAAAAGCAAAAGAAAAAAAAACAATTTTTCTGGTTCTTTGTTTTTATTTCCATTGTATATTTTTTGCTGCTAGACATATTCCTAATTTACTTTTAAAAGTATTTTTATAAATATTTTATTAGTATGTACCTATTCAACATTAAGTATTAAAACAATTTGTATTATCATCTGTGATGGAAAGCCTTCTTAATAGAAAAACACGTAGTAATTTGCAATGACATTATTGTCCACAAACATATAATTATCTCATAATAATTCCGAGAATAAAATAGCTAAAAGTTAAGATTTCTTTAAATATAGTCCAATGGAAAAAATATATTATGTAATTTAAAAAAATGTTTTAATGCTACGTGCAAGTTCATGATGAGTGTTGTTTGGTAAAGAACTTAAAAAAAAAACATCAATTGCACAGTAGGAAAAATGAAAATGTCTCTTTAAAAATTTTGCAAGATAAAGTAACTTCTAAGTTATCCTATACGTTAAACTGAAGTCTTGCATTATTGTCTTTACTTTAATAAACATATATTTTTTTAAATGTAACTCTAGCTGTTGTTTTGGTAATAAAAAAAACAAAATTTCTTTTTCAAAATAAAAATTTGGCCAGTTACTAAACTAGACTTTAGATATAGAGTATTAAATAAGCTATTCATTACTTTTACGTTTTCCTATTTGTTTTAAAAATAAGATTACAATTGTGAAACACTTGCCGAGAGTAAATCAAAAACGAACGTCATTTTAATTAAGAAATGGGAACTCAAAAGTCGTAAGAGTTAAATTCGAAAACATTATAGATAATCAATATTTTTTTATAACGTTTGTTATTAAAAATTTTAACCTTTGAGCTACTTTTTGCTATCCTCTACTTCTTTAAAACGTGGATAGATAGGTAAAACAAAATTTAAATTAAATTTTTATATCAACCGGTTATAAAAAATAACCCTAAAGAATCTAAGCAGACAAAAAACACATTTTTACAGTTTTACAAGAACTCTTGCAATAGGCAGTCATCTAAGACCAATTATATATTTTAATAAAGTAAACACTTATTTTTTAGAAAGCAGTGGTTTTATATGAAAAGTACAATAAAATATGAAATAAAAATTTATGTTACAAAATCTCCCTATACTGAAATAGTTATATATACACCTACATACTCTAAAAGTACGTATGGATTAATTAAATTTTAATTAAAACTCTTACCAGGTACTGGTCATTATAATTCAATCCAATATGCGAACAACTATATTTTTCTCGATATGGGTGGAACTAATTGTTACCAATTGTTTTGGTGATAGTATTGGACATTTTGATCTTCAAGATGCAGAGCTAGTTCAGTAAGTATTAAAATAAAAACCATGTATTTTACGCGTTTAATAGAATTTAAACAATTAAAATGTTTACAACAGTCCTAAATTATGAAAAATTATGACGTAAAACAGTAATACTATAGTTATTTATGATATAAGTGCTTAAAGTAATATTTTATTTTGTGAGGTCAGTTTGGAACACGACGCCGAAGGCGGAGTGTCCCATGCCTTCGAATAAAATAAAATCACTTTTAGCACGTATATCATACCCTATTTTTTTCTACAAACACCATAGAAAGCCCAATATATTGATATTTTATCGTCGACATTATTATTTTTATAATTTAAAATTCTTGTTCGATGGAAAGTAATCAAGAAAATGAATTTCTCCCGGTGGAAATCGAAAAAGCTGACAATAAAGATACTTTTGACTTATTGCCTAGTAAGTCAAAGCAACAATACGAATTAACATACGATCGTTACTTAAAATGGTGTGATCAGAAAGGGGTGTTACTGGCAAGAATGTCAGTGACAAAGTGCTCCATGAGTACTTTGAAGAAAAACCCAAAATATGGACGTAAGCAGATATTTCGGTAATTGTCTAGAAAGTGGCCGCAACTCCGATTTTGACCAAATTTGGCATACGGGGGTTTTTTGGGGCGCTGATCACGAATCTGAAAAAAATATTTGGCGGAAACGTTTCGTTTTCGAGATATCCATCATCAAACTTGAAAGTCAAACTAACCTCATTTATACTATATTCCCCCTTCTTTCTGTACACAATTCTTGATTTTTACACTAAAGTGGCACATAATATTTTATAAACACCTTTTAAAAACTTTTTTTTGTTTATTTTACACCCCTTTCTTCGTTAAATTGTCAAGTATCACTTTCAAATGGGGTGGCCATGTTGTATATATTGTATACCTGGTTGCAGCGTTTGAAAGTGAATTTTTACAATTAAATGAAAAATGGGTATTAAATAAATATAAAAACAAGTTTTTAAAAGGTGTTTATTAACTGTTGTGTTCCAATTTAGTGTAAAAATCAAGAATTCTGTACAAAAAGAAGGAGGAATAGTGTAAATGAGGTTAGTTTGATTTTTAAATTTGATGATGGATATCTCGAAAACGAAACGTTTCC
Organism: Listronotus oregonensis; assembly: GCA_019359885.1. Lineage (NCBI taxonomy): Eukaryota > Metazoa > Arthropoda > Insecta > Coleoptera > Curculionidae > Listronotus > Listronotus oregonensis. The sequence continues at coordinate 90,354 of JAHBCN010003903.1, forward strand.
GCCAAAAAAGGTTTTCATATTCGTGATCAGCGCCCAAAAAAACCCCCGTATACCAACTTTGGTCAAAATCGGAGTTGCGGCCACTTTCTAGACAATTACCGATATTTCAAGCAAATTGCCTTTTAAAAGCAAAAATGTGAAGGATATTGACCGAAGAAGTCAAAAATATTGACAAGAGAGCTGATCGATAAATTTCTCGCAGAAACCCCGGATGAAATATATCTTATGCAAAAAGAACCCGCAATTTTTGGTGTATTTGGAGCCTGTCGTCGAGAAGAACTGTGTAATTTGACATTAAATAACATTAAAGATTTGGGAACTTCACTAATGCTGCATATACCAAACACAAAATGTAAAGTGCAACGAACCCTTGTAATTAGTGGTATCTTGTATATGAACTATTATAAAAAGTACATAGCCCTTCGTCGAGTAAATATTAATAATATCATTAAAGAGTTTTCGTAAAATGCTTAAAGAATAAAGGTGCTACAACTCCAGTTGAAATCAAAACATTTAATAAAATGCCTGCCCAAATGGCTAAATTTCTAAATTTGACTGATTCCCATCTTTACACTGGACATTTCTTCCGACGTTTCTCAGTTAGTTTGTTGGCGGACTCTGGTGCTAATTTTACTACAATTAAAAGACACGGTTGATGGAAGTCCAGTACAGTAGCAGAGGCTTATATAGAAAACTCGCTGGAAGAGATAAAAGAAAATTACTGATCAAATTTTGTCCAATACTTTAATGGATGACATTGCTTCTTGCCCGGGTACATATATTATCAAAGTAAATTTTGTAAAAACCACCAATGAGATTGACCATGGAGTTTCTCATTCTAATTGTATTTTCAGTAATTGTACTTTTAATTAAATAAATAATTTATTCTGATCTAAGTATTACGTTTCAGTAATTTCTTATTTGTGTTAAAAGTAAATTACTTATGGCAATGACATTTTAGACACTGACAGCAAGCATTAAAAATCAATCATTTACCGACGTTTGTAGAAAAACGAGTTTATTGTAGCAAGTAAAACAATAGGTTACTTTAATTTAATGTTATTTGTTCAAGTTCTGGGATACAACATATTAAAAATTCGGCAAAAACATTTTACACACGAGACATAAATTTTTAATTTGTAAATTTTTCCTAATTTGTACAAAGGTTGGCATGATGACAAATAGTTTTATCCGGCGTTCTTCTAAACAAAACGCCACAGTTAATTTGAATAAAACTAGGAGTTCCTTTCTTTGTAAACGTGAAAGAAATATACGTACTCTGCCTATGTAAGACTGCTTTTGTTTTCTAGAAAATTAGTAAAAAAAGCAAAATAAAAGACCAAACACCTCAATTTTGCTCTAAGCTAATCTTTAATTATAAAATATGAAAGTGAAAATCACCCATTCATTTATACAGAATATACACTGATTAATCACGAAATCTTAAAAACTACTTAAGAAGGTCGACTACGAGTAGGAGACGTAAGGAAAAATTTTAGGAAACTCCCTCTCTAAATGGGTAAAATGCGGGGTTTAAGTTTGTGATCCTCATTTCTTGACTTAGAAGTTTAGGAATTGGTATGCAGGCTATGGATTACGATGTTAACTTATTTGTTATAACAATTTAGGAATTAAATCGCTAGGAGGTTAAAATGAGGTCGAAAATTTGTATAGGAAAATCTTTATTCTTAAAATTGTAATTATGAAAGTTGGTAATTAGGGTTTTGATTACCCAGAAAAATAAAAAGTGGTAGTATTTTTGAAACTTCATCTCTTGAGGGGTTGAAAGAGGAGTATGAAAGTTTGTATAAGAATTTTTCTTATTTCTGGACTTAGAAATATAAAAATGCAACCAATCTATTATTTGTCCATTTTTAACTAAATTAAATTATTTAAAAATCAGTAATTTTGGAGATTGTTTATAAAAACATATTATGTACTAAATAAACAATAAATTTCGTGAGGTAACGCATCGGAGTGAGAGGGGAGGGCACATAAATAGGTATGGCTATCCGAAAAAAAATGTATAATATAAAATGTGTATATTTGCATAATTTGCAATACCCGAGAGAACGGGGAAAAACAAAGCTGTCAAAGTCATAAAGTACACGCGGGTGAAGCAGCGGGCAAAAAGTTAGTCATTCATACAAATAAAGCGCGTTATAGTTGTTTATTTAGCTTAACTGTTATTCAGTGATGTCGCACAGTTGCATTAAGGTAAAAGTATACATAAAATGGTGCGCTTCGCAGTTTACCTTCTCAATTGATTTTTTTTTATCTTGGAACAGTCCACGAAGGCTAAGGCCTAAGTACTAACGCACCGTGGGGTTTCTAGAGTATGGTAAGAGTATTCACTTATTTATATATTTATATTTGAATATTTGAAGAAACTATTTATGGGCTTGGATTTTTAAAAGTTTGGCTTTGTCACAGGATTTAGAAAACCATGGGTTGTGATTTGGAGTTATTTTTGGTATGAGGAATATAGCTCTTAACGCCTAGTTGAATTGTTTCGGTAAGTTGTTTGCAAATTTCGAAGGGATCGTGAGTTAAAAAGCAGGTGGAATCCCAAGAATAGGTGGCAATGAAATCTCTTAGACCACCCCAGTCCGCCGAGTTATAGTGCCAGATAGTGCGTGAATGTATGGAGTATGATACAGTGACCAAGCCATGATCTGAGCGACCAAGGGAAGCAGTTACTGAGGCTTGGTAGAGTTTAAGGTTAGAAGTCAGAAAAAGATCCAGGGGGTTAGAGTTATGGGTGTTGCTACGCCTTCCTTTTTATATAATCCGCCTGCTGAGAGCTGGGATAAACAAGAGGGAAGGGCAATTTTGAGAGAGTATTTTTTCCTTTGCCTCTCTGTGCAAAGATGTTAAGGTTAGCTCAGGCGAAAGGTTGGAGCACGCTAGTAATTTTTAAGATGTAAAGAAAAGTTTTTTTTATATCAGACAACTAACTCCTAACAGGGATTGGGTTTAAAAATAAAAGATTTGACAGATTTTTTTTTTTTTAACACAAATCTAATAACATACATTTATATGAAATATATACATTTTTTATATTTTAACAATCTTGACATGTTGACTACAAAATTTTATAAAAGAGATTTGAAATTTAACCCGAAACCGACTTTGAAGTTGGCTTTGGTGACCTCTTGGTGGGGTAGATTACCTTCTTCCGTTGAGGTCGTGGTTGATGAACTCCTCAACAAGTACGTCCCTGAAAGCTGGGCGATGACGTAAACCGTGACAGCGGCCAGGGGAGGTTGTTGTTCACAGCAGTCCCATAAAAAAAGAAAAGAAGGAGTATTTCACCAAGGTTATTTCGGTATAGGTCTTGAATTTATGCTTATGGTTTCAAAAAATTTCAAACTTGGGAAACTCTGATCTTTAAAAATTTTTTTTTTATGAAAACATTTCTTTTATTCTAGCAAAAAAAAACTCCTCGAGTAATGAAAATAAAAGTAAAAAAAAAAATCGTCTTAAATTCTAGACGAGGAAATATATTACAATTGCTTCAAAAAAAAATTTATAAAAATAAATTTCCAGGACTTTCCTAGAACTTTATTTAGGTACTCTAACAAAAAATTAATAAAATTCCAATTGCATCAAGCAAAAAAAAATTTTTATAAAAATAAACTTCCAGGGCTCTCCTGGAACTTTATTTAAGTATTTAAAAAAAATTAATAAAATTTCAATTGCATAAAGTAAAAAGATTTTATAAAAATAAAAATTTCAATCAGTGAGGATCGCTAGTCACGCCAGTGACACCTCTGTGCGTTGCAGGTCCAAAGTCCACTGAATGTTTACAGAAAATTAAAAGAAAATTAAAAAGGAAGAACGGGCCAAATCACAAAGGAAACCAAAAAAAATTTTTAACAAAAAAATCAATAAACATAATTTATTGATGGTCCTTTTTTTTTTAAAAAAAAAAATTGGGAAAACCCCTTAACTTTTAAAAAAAATTGGACCGCTTAAAAGAACCCCCCCAGGACTTGAGTCAAAAAATCAACCCTCGCACCATGTGCAAAAAAAAAATTATAATTGAAAATTTTGATCACCTGTGGTTCATTCATAACCCCCGGGCCCGGGTTTTTCGCTGTTGCAATTTGATTGGACTTCCCAGGGTTAGTCGCCCAGTTTTTGTCCCCCGACCAGGCCGTAGGTGGATCCAGGATCTTATCCAGGTTAGAAAAAAAAAAGGAAAGAAAAAGGTCTTATGTTTAAGGAAAAGAAATGTCCAACTTCTATATATTCGCCACATCAAAAGTTGGGCAAAAAGAAACAGGGTTTAAAAAATGGCCCCTTGATCGGTTGAAAGAAAAAAAAAAAAAACTTTTTAATTAATCCCTTCGGAAAAATTTTAATTTTTCCCAAAATCCACAAAAGCAAAACAAAAACATTCAGATTTAAATAACCCCAAAAAAAATTTTTAGCACAATTTAGAGAAAAAAAGGGGAGCCGATTACCTAAGAATTAAAAAAAAAAAAACCAAGTTAAAATTTCTCCTTTTTTTCCCTGATTCCACCTTTAAATACAAGGTCCAAGGGATTTTTATTTTTTAATGCCCTTTAAAAAGGGGGATACTTTTGGAAAGGAGACCAAATTTAATTTTTCGCAATTTATATTTTCCCCAAACTTGAATGACAAATAATAATTTAAGGAACAAATACAACAAATTTTTTGTTTAAAAAAGGTTTGAAATGTTAACCAAAAAAACCTTTTTTCCAAAATTATTTTAAACCACCTTTGAACAGGGCTTTTATTAATTAAGCTTGTAAAGAGAGAAAAAGATAGAAAGAAAGATAGAGGGTTTTCCCTGGAGATGTTGTTTTAAAGAAAAAATCGATATCATGATCATCTTTTTGTTTTATAAAGTTGTATTTTCTGTTTACAGGGTGTCCGGATTTTAATATAAAATTTTATGTTTTTTTTGTTGATTGAAATATTATTTTACAG